>JALLPC010000555.1:0-12548 GCA_036940045.1 Stephanocyclus meneghinianus | reverse complement strand
TCTGATCTGGTTCCTGCATGGTACAATACTGCAGACAACTCTGGAAAAAATGCAGCAAAGTGCTCACCCCACTCACCAATATAATTAGAGAGTGTAGTCATACCAAACAATCCAAAAATCCAAAAGTTAAATGAAAACCATGGTACTGGACTGAGGTACATCAAACTCCTTCAGTGTCCAAATGGCCACAATAATGAAAGATGTGATCTTGGCCTATCCTTACTACTCAAAGGAGCTTGAGGTCTACGGTGATGGTTCAAAGACACAACTTGGAGCATTCATCACACAAAGTGATAGGCTGATTGCTTTCTTCAGTCAAGAACTCACTGAAGCTCAGCAAAATTACAGCATGACTGAAATTGAGCTACTAGCTGTAGTAGAAACTTTAAAGGGGTTCAAAGGCATGATATGGGGGGAAAGATATGGGGTCTACACAGACCATGAAAATCTCACCAGGGATGCATGAGACTTCACATCTGATAAAGTCTATCAACGGTGATTACTTCTCACAATACTGTTGCAAAAGTGAACTCACAACTTGACTTTAGTCCAGATAAGGAAAATTGAATGCTTCTCAGTAAACTCTGGATGCTCTACACCATGAACACTGATGAACCTGTATCCGCTCCCAGCCACAGTCAACAAATGACTTGTATATTTGTAAACCACACTGACAAGAATGCAATCTATCCTGTCACTGTCCAGGAGATTGCAGATGCTGAACAAAAAGATACGATGCTACTTGAGTCATCCAAGCAAAATGGGTTTCACTCTCAGCTTGTTGACAATGTCATGGTCCTGTGTAACACAGGCAAACTTGTCATTCACTGGGATCTACAGCATAGTCCAATTGAAGGGTGTCATCACTACTTGCAACACCCAGGCAGCACCTGCTTGGAAATAACTCTTTGGTCTGTATTGTACTGGGAAAGGGATGTGACAAGCTGTCTGTGCTTTTGTCAAAAAGTGTCACAAATGTGATGTCAAGAAACGATGATAATACAAGTATGGGAAATTACTCCCAAAACTAGCCTTGACCACCCCTTGGGTGGCTCTGTATGATGACATCTTTGGTCCCTACACTCTCAAAGGCAAAGACGACACTGCAATTGACTTCATGTGTGTCACAATGATAGATCTGGCTACCAGTTAGTTCAATATTGTGGAATTTCCGGTGACTGAGCGGACCCAGCCAGACATTCACCTACAGATAAAAAGGGCAAATAGGTTAAGAATGAGCATGACACAAAATCTAAAGAGACCTATTTTGATAAGGATCAGCTAGTGTTGGATCTATAGTAAGTAGATGTTGGTTTAGTCATTACCCACAATGTTGTAACATTGCATATGACAATGTAAATGAGTTCAAACTCCACTTTGAGACATTTTGTGACTCATAGAATTGAGTGTAATCTACCAGCATCAAGAATCCTTAAGGAAATGCAGCAGTAGAGTGTGTGCATCAAGGTCTCATGACAATGCTGTGAACCACTGAACTTGATATGGCCAAGAGAGTGAGTTCTAATGACATTGCTGATTTCCTTACAAATACAGCTTTGGCCATTTGCACTACTTACCACACCACACTCAAAGCCTCTCCAGGAGCACATATTTTTTGTTGAGATGCGCTCTTTGACATTCCTTTCCTAGAAGACTGGAATAAAACAGGAGAACACAGGCAACACCAAACTGATCACAATACGGCTTGGGAAAACATGTTGCAAGTCAACTGGGATTATCAAGTTGGTGATAAAGTACTGGTGAGGAAAAAAGGTATCATCCGTAAATCAGAAAGTAAGTACCATTGTGAGTCTTGGACTATCTCCAGATTCCATATGAATGGAATGATCAGGATTCAATGTAGTAAAATGTTAGATTAACTCAACATTTGGAGAGTAACCCCATATTTTGACAGGCATAACCCATTAAATGTCCTGTCTCCACACAAAAACTTGTAGGATGAGACAAATGCTTCCACAGTCATGTCACTTTACCAAAGCTCAGTTTTTCTCCTCAGCAACTTTTTTCCTGAACCTGACCCTTCATTAATGGGGGCAAGGGGCATAGGCAAAGGTTTTACGATACTCTAAGTATGTAATGTATAAAAATCTTTATGTCCAAAAGATAAAATTCGAAGCTATAAAGATTACTTCCATTGGTATTCTTACAAGAACACCTGAACACCTCATCATGATTCGGTGGAGGAGCATATCCAGATCTTTTATTAGGGTCTGGTACAACTGCTGTAGAATATAAAAGAAAAACTCTGGTTGCAGTTTGGAGGGAGCATGGATCCATGATCCTCCATTGTTTTGCTAAAGTTCTTGCTTCTGCTAGCTTTCAGCTAGCAGGTGAACTGATTATTTCCATAAGTTAAACAGTAGATTTTTAATTTCATAATATTCAATTACAAAGCCTACTCATTCCAGTGTAAACTACAGCTCATCTATGTAAGAATTTTGACCATTTATGGTTTAGGCCACTCTCCGATTTTTCAAGAAAAGTAAAGCATGTAAAAATATCAACCATAGATAGTTCTGTATTTCTATCTAATTACTTACACCCCTTTGTGTTTCAACTACTTTCACTTCTTAGCCTAAATAATTTGATTCCGCCTACTCACTGCCCACTTGTGTGTCACTCTATGTTGGAATGCCGGTCCCATCTCTTCTCTCAGAATATCATGCTTTTCCATATTGATTGTCATTACATCTTTGCCCAGTTTGATTGTAATTTGCAATGAGTATTTCTGAGAAAGCNTTTCTCATTTGTCTTCATCTGTTCATGTTTTAGTACTATTGAAGTGACACATCAAAAAAGGAATCAATTGGTTACTCAAAATCAATTGAAATCATTGTTTGAAATCAATTAATGCAGTGTAATATTCTGTATAATATCCATCATAATTTTGTATTCAAATTCATTCTATTCTATAACAATCATCTTGACTACTGTTTATAGACAGTTCCATGCAAGTTTGCTTGTAAATCTTACACTCTAAAACAGAAGAGGATGATGGTCAAAGATGTTGAGGACCTGATTGTTACAAGAAGTAGTATTGCATCCGTTTTCACCTCCACCAACATTGAATGGCATATTTTCTACAGACAGAAGAAGGCATTGAGTTTTGTTTCATGACAAGTGGCTTCTGCCATTGAGAAACCTGTCATTGGTCAGGTGACTGATGACAAAGCAATTCATCCTACTGATGAGATGCTGATGCCATTGCTGTGAGATTCCTGTTGACGGCATTATTGTTGCAAATGTCATGGAAAGTGAGACACCTCTTGTGAATGAGACACCCCTTGTCAATGGTGTGGGCACTGAGACACAAAGACACCACCTTGCAAATTGATGGCAATGTGGCAGATGAAGCATTCTGGATGCTCACCTTGGAAACCTGCAAAAATGTTTGGAAAAAGAAGAGATTTGAATGGGTTGTTTAATTAATAGTTACTATTGACTTAATAATTCTTTATACACCAGTATTATGCTGTTGCTCTGCACATGCAGAAAAGAAAGACTTGTGTCCATGCCTCCCATCCTTATTTGGTCTAGATAGTTAAGCACGGTTTACTAATAAATCACTTGTTGACTTAATATTCTTTATTAAATATAGCACTGTTTAGTTTAATGTCTATTTCATTTTAGACTCTAATAAAATAAACACCTAACCCATCTCATCAACAATCTCTGCTACTGCATATCCATGGCAGTGGTGGTAGAGTGCCTGGCAGTGCCTGTTGGGATGCAATGGGTAAAACTCAAACAGCCTGAGTACCACCCCATCCAATGAGTGGTCCCTGAGTGCAAAACCAACCCCAAATCCATCAGATGTTGTCATTCACCAAAGCTGCAAGTTTGTTCTGATGAGTCATCCAAAGCCGCAACAATATCCCACATCCACTTTCTGGTCATGACAACACAAGTGCATTGCCACAATCAATGTGGTGTTCAGAACTTAGTTGGAAATGTTGGCATTGTGTTGTGTTGCTGGACCCCCCCCCCAAATGACATGCCATCCCAAAATGTGCCGACATGTCGTGAAAATGTCGGGAATGTTGGCCCGAGATTTCATCAAATTCGGTTCTCCGGACCATGCCAGACGACATGACATGTCATGTCAGGACTACATCATCCGACATGTCAGCTGATTCTTTTGGACATAAAGAAAAAAAACAGCAAAGCTTTGCAGAAAATCGCACAGTAATGGCATGATTTGGTGCAAGAAAGTTGCTAAAATGGTATCGTATGCATTAATTCATGTATATGTACCATTTTTTGCTTGAAAACAACCGTTAGCTCCATTGGAGTAATGGCCATACGAGTCATGGATATGGCTGGGCAGTTGTGCGGCAACACATCAGCTGACACGTGACCCAGCCATGAATCCAGTCACGGCGTCAGCGACATTTGATGTCAGACAATTTTTAGCTGACAATGCCGGCCTCGTGGCGACACGTGCCGACATGTCGCTGACATTTCCAACTAATGTTCAGAACATATGCCCCCGATGTTGGTCACAATGAGACCAACAATAAGAATAAGCTGTTCCAGAGGGGGAGAGAAGGAGACATTTCAATTGGCTGAAAAAACTATAGGTGATGTATAAGAACACCAAAAATATAAAGGCAGTGCGTGGGGTGTTTCATGATGAAATGCTATACCTCACAAACTAAGAGGAGTTACAGCGTGCCCATATGGTCTTGACATGGAGAATCTAATTCCATTTAACAACAATGGAGACAATAAATTTAATGGATATAAAACAATAATAATCCAAAAAATAGGCCAAATGTTATGAAGTGTTACTATCTCTCTGAACTCCTTAGGTTCCAATTTTTACAGCAGTGTGTCACAATAATGCATGCAGACAATGAAGATACTTGCATGTAACAAAACTGCATCCAGCAGTTGACACATTCTTTTCTTTAATTGTGATAATGCTGTAGTAAACCCATCATATCATACATCAAAAGGATCCTTGCAATGTGAGAAATTGTAGTATTTCACTCAAAATAGGTGTGCAGTGCAGGAATGGTTATTTTCTTGTTACAAAATGGGGTGCGACATAATGTAACTTAAGGTTGTATCTTCTATGTACTGTTCCCATGTACAATAATGTAGACAGTCGGCCAAAATGGACATGTAACACATCATTGGGGGCACCATAAGCTTACTTCAGTTAATTACAAAGTAACACATATGATACCATTGTGAGATGTCAGTATAAAAGAGTTCCAATGACAACCCACAAGCATCCACACAAACAACATAACTGCAACCCCTTAAACAATTACAATCAACAATATTCCACAACCAAACATCCCCACAACTCTTCTCAACACTTTAACCTGCACCACAATGAGTCAAGACATTGACAAACATAAATCTCCAAGGACATCACTGGTGCAGTTCTTTCTTGGCTTGTTGCTGAGAGGACCGGTGACAGTCAAAAGATAGACAAGAAAGCAAATCTTTTTTAAAACACATCCAATATCTTGAGAAGAAAGACATTTGCCTCTTTGTAGGTGCATTGAAAGTAAGAGTAGGCAGAGCATCCACAGACAGTCATTAATACTTGTTGCTGAAGTCAGTGTTGATGTATATCCTTCTTCTGATGCATCAACTCTCACATCTCCAACTAAGGTCACAAACCAGCAACATCAACTTAGATGTTTTCTATAATCCATATCATCACTTCTCCCCTCATAAATGCTCCTATGTCAGGCCACCCAAAAGGTACCACAAAATGAAAAATGCTGAAGACAAAGCCAAATAAGCCAGATGCATGGCCAAGATAGCTTTCGTGGATGGTAGTAAGTGGAAGATACTTGCACCTTTAGGACAGTGAGTCTCAAAATGCTTCTTCAAAAATTTTATCAAAGAAATAAAACAAGATCATGGAGATATATTCAAGGTGAAACCATTTGTTCTCATGTGATTGCAGGCAGGCAGATAGTGATGCATCAAGGTTTTAAATCACATATAGCGGATGTGGAAGATTACCTTGTTAGGGTACCCATAGAACTTTGGGAAAAGTAAGGCAGCCTCTTACTTGAAATGAAGTTATGGCACTCATAAACAGTCTCATTGATAGTACAGAGTCACAGAAGAGGTTGTCAGATTTTCAGAAGAAGAGAAAGTTAGGTGGTTGAGTCTTTCAATATGGAAAACGTATGCTGGGATGGTGTTGTTGTTTCTTGAAACAAAATGATCATAGAATTGTGACAAAGAGGGGATAGAGTTATGCCTTCAGCCAAAGCAAGTGGACAACATTTGAGAATCTGAGACAGATGTATGATGTAATCTTCAATGACATGGCGGAAGCTGGTGTTGCAGTTTCATTGAACGAACCTATTCATACCAATAAATATGGGAATCTGTGCCCTCCAGATAAGTGTTATGAGATTTCCCAAGATATCAAGATCACACATCTTGAATATGTATATCACATAAGAAGGATGGGCTCATTGGGAAGGGAGAGCACTTAGTTCAACATGGTACTGTCCTACGGATGATGACACCAACAAAAGACTTCACATTTACCATGCTGCCATTCACATCCACATTAGAGAGGCTATTTGTTGGGTTGTCATCTTTAAAACAAAGCAAGATGGCATACTTATCAAGTGGAAGATTAGTATTGATCTCAAGGTTGAGCCTGTGAAAGATGAGAAGGGTAACATAGTTTTTGAGACAATTTGTGTGATGAGAAGTATGACCCTGGCAGACCAAAATTCATTGGTCATGGAAATGGAGTCATATTTTACATAGATGCACAGATAATAACTTCCTCCTTTAGCTCTGCTGCATTGGGCTTAGTATTGCTTACCTTTGCCGCTGCACTCCATGATAGAAGTTTTGGATTATAAACCAGATGACCATCAGAGTCAACTAAACCCTGACATAGAATAGCAAGGGATTTCAGTGACAGTTTGCTAGAGAGATAGAACAGGTCTGATGTTGTTCACAATGAATCTGACATAGTGTTTGTTCCAGATCTTCCTAAGAATAAAAATCCAACATCAGGAGGTTTGGAAGCATCCTCAGAGAGATGACAAGAAGCGCACATCAAGCAAATGATGGAAGATGTTGATTCTATCATCTCCATGCCCCAATCCGTTAGTTTGGCAAGAGTTTATGTCACAACCCTAGTGTCTCTCTTGCACCACTGGTAACAACAACCAAGACAAGAGGAGTGAACAGCACCACCACAGTTTATACAATGATGACCAGATGGGGGAAGGGAAGTGTTGCAACAAACATCCATGGCTGCACAGTTGGAAACCCTCATCATCATATCATTATAACACAAAATCAGCAAGAGGAACAATTGGACCTTATGTCTTATGACACAGGAGTGGGGGGGGTGAGTGATTTTGTGGGTGTGATTTTTTTCTACTGAACAGTTGGAGTAAAAGCTGTCCAATAGAATAAAAAACCTCCCCCCCAAATCACATACTCAAAACCTGAAAGGCCTAAAATTTTTGGGGTGGGTGTAATTTTTTTCTGCCTGTGAACATGGCCTAAAGCATGTGAAATGAAGACATCTATAAAAACGATAATGATAGATACACTGCTACTTCTATCGTTTTTTATGCCCCCGTTGTTTGCACCAATTCATTGTGGTAGAAGGAGGCTTTCTACCACCCCCCTCACTCACCACCCACCATTATGTCAACCCAACCATGACAAACCTTTGGCAGCTTCTGGTTTGGAGGCATTTGGTTTGGCGGCTCTGGTTTGGCAGCTCTGGTTTGGCGGCTCAGGTTTGGTGGCTCTGGTTTGGTGGCTTCCAATTGCGCATCTCCCAGATCAGAATGTTTTCATTTGGCTATGGTTTTGTGTTTAGCAGTGGCTGGTTCCATGGTTTTGCTTCAACTGGTTGTGCAGAATCAGGTTTTGCTGTGGTGGGTTTGGTGACAGCAGGTTTTGAGGCATTGGGTTTGGTGGCATTGAGTTTGGCATTTGTTAGATTCAAGCAGCATCAGGTACATTGCAGCAATGCTCCTGAAACCACCAGTGTCACCAAGACCCCAAAACACAACGTTGCCAAACCCAATCTAGGGAAAGCTGTGGGTTCATCCATGCCATTTACGGACAGGCGCCCATTTACCCTTTTGTTATAGAAGAGAAGTACACAGGTATCTTGAAGGCATAGATTCAAAGATACAAGATCCACTTATCATACCACACAGTGCACAAGCAGTGCATAGAACTTACAAAAAGCTCAGCAAGAAATACATGGCTCTGTACCATTCCTGTAGGTGATATCCCACAGAAAGATATTTATCATGTCTATTTCATGATAATTGGCTTGCATCAATTTTCATTTCTTGGTAGCAAAATATTCTTATAAAACTATTTTTATAAGCTTTGATGGAACCACACAAAGGGTTCTTATGTACATCCTTATACTAAGTTGTTCCACTGACATCATTATTGATTAGTAATGAGGTACCAAGATGAGTTTTACACTCGGCAATAGTTATGAGTCTCACTCATAAGCTGTGGCACTCGTCCTTCAAAATTAAGTCATTATAAACCCCAAACACTCACTGAGGCCTTGATTCCAGCTGACACAGGTATACACTCCTCCAACTAACAGAGTTTCCATGTTGCCTCAGTGCACACATGTTTAAAGAGACTCTACACATGCACGTGGCACATAAGTGCTGTGATCTTACACTTAGTGCCATAGATCTGAAATGCCCCTTTAAAATGCACTTGATAGGTAGTTCCACATGGACATAAGCCAAGAAAGTATGAGAAGGCAAGGCATATCATCACACTTTTTTCAATATCCATCAGAGTGGTTTTTATTTTCAGCCATATGGAGAGGCCCATGTAATACTGAGCAATGGTCCAAAAACTCATACATATTTTGACAGTGTTGTCATTGTCATTCTACTACTTAGGTGGGATCAGGGTAGATATATCTACCAAAATTTTCTAACAAAATAAGAAGGGCTGTCTGGCTGTCCCACCAAAATCCACCAAATTTACTTGACTCGACTCAAAGTGCTGTGATGGAATGATACACATCATACAATACCATACCATACCATGTGGTACCATATGCTATACCAGACCATGCAATACCACACTACACAATATCATGCTACAATGTAATACAATAGAGTACAAGTACAACACAGCACAATACAATGCAGTGCAGTAGTTCCATAATGAGCCTGGTTTCAAAAAGTATACAAATCATGAGCAAAAGCATTCAAAATTAAATACAACATAACATTATTAAAAATGTTATGAGAACAAAACAAAATTACCCAAGCCCATCAAGTAGATCTGCACCCAACTGGCCAGCACCAAACAAAAAAGAAGAAAAAGCCACAAATGCCTTTGCCTTTGCATTTGTGGCTGTAGCCATTGCCATGAGGTCAGAACACCTCTTTGCAAGATGAGCAGCATCCTGAGCCTCATGATTCTTTACATCAACTTTCCTACCAAGGCTGCTGCTTCTTCCCCATCACTTGTGAATCAACATTAACAAGAGTAATGGTGATATGAGTCACAGCATCTGCTTATGCTCTGCTCACTGTATTCTAGGCCCCTCATTGCTAATTTTTGGTGTGAATGAATCCAGTTGAGCCTTTCCCTTCTAGATCACCATATCAATCCTTGTCCTCAGGCTACTCCAGCGGCATGTCACATTCATCTTTTCCTCATTAGGTTGCGTGTCTTAATGTCTCTCCTACCACAATAGCCACAACTTCTTCAACAGTCATGCCCCTTTTTACCCTCTGCCAACTGCACTCTGGTCCATTCTCCATTTAGAGGCTAGTAAACAAGACATAGATCTTGGTAAGTATAATATTGTGTTTGTACAATTTTGAAATGTTAATTTGTTTTGATGTACTTACCACCTCTCACAATGCATATTCATGAAAACATCACAGATGCCTATTCAGCTCATCTATGCAATATCCCAGGCAGTGTAACGGTATAATTTCTCATGGTGATTTGTGGGGTCTTAGTTCTAGATCTGTTTTGCAATTTCTCTTCTCTTCTCTATGGATTTGCCTGACTTTCATGAAAAAAATCAGCAAAAAATTGATTCAAATGATTGGAGTGGGTTAGAGACTGATTTTTCATGCTATAAACTGGTTGAATTAAGATGAGTTGTTTATTTATAAGCTTGACTCTCAAATTCAATTTGAGAATTTCTGGCACATTCTTGTTTTATGCTGAGTGTCATTAAGAGATACTATAATGCAACCTCATATTGCTGCATTTTTCTTTTGATGTGCAACATAGGTTTTGTTGTATTACATGATGCATTGCACTATTTTATTCTCTTTTAGGGACCAAATCAGGTACCATATGTGCTGGTGTGTGAGAAATGGTTAAATTTTTGTGAGGAGAAGTTGGGAGGAGTGAACAAGAGTTAAGACCCCGTCATAATTTATGTCCTCAATAATGTTGATCTTTGGTGAAATGTCAACTTGTTTTGTCTCTTCATCAACAATCATCAAGAGGAGTACAGTATTGTAAAAAATTAATATAATTAAAAGAATTATTACTGGTTTACAATGGAATTCTGCATATGTTTGGGCTACATGCAATTACATCAATATGATATTCTGTGTAATTGCATGTAGTGCAGGAGTCAAAAAGAATGCCTCGGAAATAATACTCCCATGTCATACATTTTTTCACAGTTTGGTAGACCATTTTTATTTTATGCAATTTATATGCTAACTACTACTTACATTTTTTCACACATGAAAGCTTCCATTGTGTTAAGTGTGGGATGAGACCCAGTTCAGCTGACCTCCCCCACTAGCGCATCATATCAAAAGTCATCGCCAGACTGCTCTTCATTATTGTTCCATACTTCACCAAAACAATTTGACTCCATCTTTTATTTCATTTGCAAGAAGATGACATGCACATAAATAAAGTATGATGTTTTCTGCTACCCTTTGAAATGCTTATTTATGTTGTAACTCATTTTCCCTTCTCGCATTTTGGATTTAAAAAACTCTAAATCCTTCATTTTGAACTATGAAATAAAGGAGACTTATTGTGTTCATTCATTCCATGTCCTATTCCTATATCACTATATTCTTGTGATAAGTGCTGGTTCTATATGAAATTTTACAATTTTCCTCACATCCATATGAATTTGACTTTAACTGATTCTTTTAAAGAAATAGTCAAAAATTACTGAGTCAGATGATTAGAGTGAGAGGGTGGGGACTTGCACTTTAAAAGTTATCTTATGATTTGAGTTAAGGGGAGAGCAGATTAAAGTGAGTCCTTGTTTATTATTCTCCCTCTTCAGTTTCCCTCCTCCTTTTTAAGCCATTCAATTGAACAATTACTGGTACATTCTTGCTTTTGATGTGCTTTGTTGATTCATACAAGCTTCATTATTTGTTTTCATGCTATGCATTCTTTGTGACTACATTGTATGTTATCTGCTGTCTTGGGACTATGCTATACCTGGTGATGTGTGAGAAGTGGGGATTGTTATTGAGGAAGTGAAGGTGAGGTATGCACTCTTCATCAAATTGAATTTCAGTTGAATGTTAGGCTGTTTATCAGTCATTCAACGACAAAAACAGAAAGAAAAATAATGTGGGAAATACTATGGCTAGAAGAACCATGGAGGAAATCATGAAGTGCATTTGAGTGACAGTATGCTGTAAACTTGTGTATTGTGGGCAGTTGAAAAAACATTGTCTCAGTGAACTAAAACATATTTTTGTCTAAACGTTTTACTAAATTTAACTAGACCTCTGTTTATCATATCATTTATTTATATTTTATAGAGCAAAATTTTCACTGGTAGGAGGTAATATGTCAGTGCTGAACTTGATTATATTTTATCCAAGCATTATTCAAAGTTTACTAGACCTTCATATTTAGTATCATTTATCACTATTTTATACGAAGAAATATTCTCACCTAGGAGGTATTACTTGGTGTGGCAACAGAATTCAATATGTTCATATTATCAGAAGCTTGCAATCAAAGTTGTAAATTCATGAGTGGATTTGAACCCAATGTATTTTTACATACTAATCATTCTGTGTTCTTTTATTTTACTATTTTGTAGGTATTCCTTTGTATTTAGAATCTCCAGAACTAAAATACCTCAATTTTCAATTTTTGAAAGAGTATATTATCAACCACAGTTTGAGCAGGCATTGTCAGAATTCTTCACTTGCAACCCAAAAGCCATCATATCTCCACTAACTAAGGGTTGCATAAACATCACAAAAATAAAGCAATATTCCTCACACTGCAAAGTCTTACACAGCCTGTGTAGTCAGTTTCATGTCCTTCATTGAGAGAGTAGACTATGACACCTCCACTTCATTCTCTGAGGAGCAGCTACTAGCCATCACAGCCAATCAAGTCACAGCCTATCTCAACCTGAAGGCCTATGACAAACCAACTCCAGGCCAAAGCAACCGCCTCATTAATGGACAATCCAACTCGCTGGTTTTTCAAAAGAATGCCATCTCCCACTTCATGCCTCTTTGCAGCATGCAATGGGATGACATCTACCAGAG
>JALLPC010000552.1:0-12555 GCA_036940045.1 Stephanocyclus meneghinianus | reverse complement strand
TTATTAGCTTCTGCTGACAAAATCACAAAACAATTATTACAAAAGACCATTTCCCCCAACCTCATTGTGTAATTGAGTTTTAGGTATGCTCCACTATGTTATGTTTTTTTCTTGGTATGGACATGGCATTATCTGTGCGCTCTCACACAACATCACGTCATGTTGTTCACAACAGCCCGCCAGCAGCCGCCAGCCCACACCACGAGAGGGCATCACGTCAGGCTAGATAGCGACGATAATCTCGTCTGAATACGACGACTCTTGACAACGAAGACAAAAACAAAAGACACCTGACACAACTGGAACTTTTCCTCCACCCAAAACTATTGATCATATTCATCGTTCTTCAGCAGCGAATTAATTCACGAAAATGTTGCCCGATGCAGTAACCAAAATCCTCGATGCACTACCATACTCAATCAAAATTTTCCTTTTTGTCTTGTTGGGGATTCAAGCACTCGCGCTATTATCGTGGATTGTAATGATGGGGAATGAAATATCAACAAAAGAAACGAAAGAGAAACAGAGTTAATCAATGTATAATTTGTATTGATGTATGGAGACAAGAATGAACATTATTTGTGGGTGTTGTTGCGCACAGACAGCTGCGCTGCGCATGAGGAAAATGGCTGTCAAAACTAAATGTCTGCAGCAGAAGATAAGCTGAGCTTTAGATGGCGATCGTAACTTAAACTTTTTTCATAAAGAAATAATTATTTATTGGGTTGTATATTATGTTTATTATACTTCATTAGAATGCATCGATCACGATGCTGGACAACACTTACACGGATTTTGAGATAATAACGCAATACCGATCTGATCACCATGGAAGATAAAATAATAGTGACAGATTTCAGTTATGAATCTGTTTCTTAGTTTGAAAACAAAGAAGTACCATACTTCTCACTCAACTGGATTACATCTAGAAATTCTCAAGAAGACAGAGAAGTTCTAATTAATAGTGATGCGAAAAGCTAAATAAATTTATTTTGTGATCTTTCAATTGCTTCAGTAGTCCCTTCGGGCTCCTGCAAGTCGAATCTAACATATATGACTGTGTCTAAGAACCACCAAATTCTAAGAGCAACTAGCCCAACTTCTCAAACATTTGCTTATTTCGCAGTGTAATAGACCCAGGTTGATCAAATCACATGTGAGTTAGATTCTCCATTGTCACAGCAACACTTTGACATATGTTTGTTTCCATGATTCCTTCTAGTTGCTGAGATGTGGTGTGTCTCCAGCAGCTTCACACACACAAGACACACATCACACACCCACTCAAGTTGGATTTTGCTAGAATGGGGAACAAGAACTGGCAGGAACCCCTTAGGCTGTGATTTAATTTGGCCAATAGTCCAATAGTGAGTAGAATTTTCATCGATTATTTGAATTTTTTTGCTGTTCACTGTTGACTTAAAAATCATGATTTAGTTGAGAATCTAAAAAATGGTCAATAGTGTGAATATTCCGATAGTGCTATTGTGTGTTCAAACAATCCGAGAATAATTTTTTATTTTCATTACAAAAAATCCACTTTTCAGCAGATTCCATCAAATGTCCAAGGGATTGTTTTTCATCAGAGAACTTTGGACCAATGCAGCAGTCTCTTGGTCCGCTCTTGCAGTGGTTGCTGTCTTGACCACATCCAATGCAAACAAGTCCGAGTCCGCCGCTTGCAACATCAAGCCGGTGATGTGAGTGACTTGTCTGACTGTTGCAGCAATGGCTCTACAAATTAATGAATTAGTTTATTTCGTAAGGTTAATTAATTAGTTACAATTCAAGTTAGTTATTTGGAGATTTTGGACCGATGCGGCAGTCTCTTGGTCTGCTCTTGCATCTTGACCTCTTCCAATGCAAACAAGTCCATGCCCGCCGCTTGCAACATCAAGCTGGCAATGTGTGTGACTTGACTGACTTTTGCAGCAATGGCTCTGCGAATTAATGAATTAGTTTATTTCATAAAGTAAATTAATTAGTTAAGTTTCAAGTTAGTTATTTGATTAATCAATTAATTGTACATTCATAACTATATTAATTAATAAATTAATTAATAGAACCGCGTTGCTGGGTTGTGGTCATTGGATTCTGGCTGCCGGTTGTGCTTGCTGTTGTGCACATCAGCGACCATCAAGGTTTAGACAGCAAGGTGTTCGTACAGGATTGTGACAAGTGCTATTGGAGAATTCTATTGGACTATTGGGCCCCATCAAAAAAATGAGGGATCAACAGCACTTGCTATTGGGCTATCGGGAATCGTTAAGCTGAATTGGTCAATAGCAATTTGCATTTTTTTACTATCTCTTGCACTATTGGGACGAACTAAATCAGCATAGCATGGGTCAATAGTGCAATAGACTTTTTAGTGATACATAATGATAAAAAATGCTATTCACTATTGACTATTGGCCAAAGTAAATCACAGGCTTACCATACAATACATCAGGGCTAATAACAAAGAGTAAATTACTGGATACTATTATTGTTTTGCCATGATGATCAGCCATACTTTGTTTGAATTGTAAGAACTAAAATAAACATTTAGTGGTTTTTTGTGTCAGACACAGCAATGAATGCAAATCATTCTATCGCTCACACCATTCACTTCCAAAATCAATTCCATGACTTTTCATCAAACACCATTAGACAACAGCTGGATTCTAATTGATGTCAATCCATGTATATAAGGCTGTATTGGCATTCAATTACTGACTGATTGCACATTTTTTTAAATTATATTGAGCACCATGATTAGTCATTTTTACCCTAATTGGGGTACAATTGCATCATACCTCACTCAGCCATAACCATAGGAACAATAATGTTTTATAGTTCATTATTGTCCTACAGCATTTCAGCTTTCGAATGGTACCCTTGGCACTATGACTCCTCCTTTGGATGCAGGCAATATTGGCATAGAAAAATTGCAACATTTTTTCTTGTGCAGTTTTTCTCCGGTGATGAGTGCAGTTTGTCCCCAAAACATTGCCTGTTACATAGGCTCACATCACTTTTTCACAATGGTATCAAAATCGAAACGCAGCAGCATCAGAGCTGTTGGAAAGGCACCTGCTTGCATCTTTTGCCCCAGCAAGTCCATCCATGCTCACTACATCATCTCAGAAGAATTCAAGGTTGCTATGCTAACCGGCATTATGCTGGTTTTGCGAGCACCTGACTGTCTTCTGAAGAGGCATGGAGGGAAGAAAGTCATCAACATCCCCGGCTTAATTCAATCTTCAAGGTTGGGGTGAAACACTTCTCCATCACCATTGAGGCTGAAGAGCCATTTGAAGAAGAGCAACCGAGTCCACAAACCACCATACCACCTACAAACCCTCCTTCAGCTGCAAACATTGCTGATTCAAACAGAGAACTTTGACAATCAACCAGTGATGCAATAGCCATGAATGGGGACATCATTTGTCCTTGGCAAGTGGTACTTACAACCAAAGATGTCATTGACCTCCATGCTTGTGGGCTTGAAGTCATTGATAACAATGCGTCCATGGAAGAGAATCAAGGTAGTCCTCTACCAAGAAATCCCTTCACTTGGTTTGTCCCAACCATTTGCCATCGAAAAGCTGTTGGCCACTTGAACACAAGCAGTAGATGGGCCAATCACCCTTGGCACAAAGTCAATGATTACAATGAATTGGCCCTCTTATTGAAGGCGTTTCCAATGTATTACATCATCAAGACATTAAATCGACAATATACATTCTTCTTGGCACTGTCAGAGGTGAACACCAATGTCACAAACCTGGGACCTTCCTCTGGACCCTCAGTTGGAGTTTACAAGGAAGGCAACGGCAATGATCAATAATAATCTTGATGATGATGGGAACAATATGCCAATGGTCAAGACTACCATATTGGTCTTTTACCTGCCAAATTGTAACTGATCACAGTTTGGAGACTCGGCCACTCTATGCAAATCAATGGCTTGGATCAAAATGGAGACTATCAAAGACACAGAAATATCCCAACTTGACCTGTAGTTTTTGTGTCGGACCTACTGTGCGTGCAATAGGGAGAGGCCCATGTGTAATAACTGCCACAAACTCCATTTAATGGAGGTGTAATGCATCGTGCCGCATTATGGTAATTGAGGAAGCTAAATTTTGGGGATTCTTTGCCTAGTAGGTGTTATAACTTCTAGTAGCCCAAATGAGTTGTTATTTTTTTTGCTTGCACTATATTGTTTAGATGATTACAAACAACTTTGTAATTTTACATTTTGTTTGAAAATGAAAATTGAAGAACTTATGTCTAGTTGATGACCCCGCCATAATTGGGATTTTGCCTCATATAATTACCATTTTCATGGTCAATCCAGAACAGTGTTGAGAGATATGGGCTACAACTTGAAAATAAAAAAAAACGGGAATTTCAACAAAATTAAGTCTTCCATTCATGATGTAGGTCATTTAACTACAACATGAAGTTTTTTGTATATCATGATATATTGTGTAAAATCATTACATATTTCCTATTCATTGTTTCCTCTTTAATATCAATCTGTTGTCCACAACATCATAATATATTCTGATTTTGAAATTTCTTGATGGAAAATACTGATTTCTTTGTAACAAGGTTAGATCTATACAAAATTGATCAACCTTAATGCCAATCACAACACTAATCCAGATCTGGATAAGTCATAATGTCTAGTCCAGATCAGGACTAATCATAAAAACATGTTCAATAACTCCAAGATGCTGGCATCCTACACACTTGCTGACTTTACCAGGCAATTCCTCATGAAAAATTAGGTCCAGAGCAATATTACCGCTCCATATCATTTTCATCCACAGAAAGCACCGATAGCCGCAAAATATTTCTACATCACACATATTACAATTACAAATGTTCTTTTCACTTTTATATCCTTCATACATAATCCAACTAAACAACAACTAACTAAAGAATTTGAGACAACCAAGAATATGTACTCATATTTAAGGTAACACCAATCAAAGTCATTAAAATTCTGGCAATCCTGAGTATGACTGGTCAAGTTACCCCCCATTGGCATTGGCAATGCTTGCTAGTCCATTTCTGGAGTAATTGTAGCCTAAAATAACTCGCGTTTTGATTGGCACCAAATTTGAGAGATAAGACTATGTTGAGTCAAAATGGCCTTATCTTGAAAATGGATGGATCTTAAGAGCAATCCATTTTCCCATGATCAAACCGTTCCACAAAAGAATCAGTAATAGTATTACAAGAAAATTCAGGATTGATTCATTTTCTCAAGAAAAAGACATATTTTATGAAAATGGCTTTGTCTAAGCAAGATAGCATTTTCTTGGAAACAATCCACTTTGACAAGATTTGCCCATTGAACTAAGCAGGCTTATTTATTAGTTTTGACCTTATTGAGAGTTCCCGTTACTTCACATTCCTGTCATGTCTTGACTTACTATGTAGAAACATGTACAATACATCGCGGTGCATAAGAACCACATAATGCAAAAATACACTAAAAAATATTGTTTAATCTGTGCAAAGCTTGTCATGCTAACATGAGAAAGCAGTAGCTTCCTTATATACTTCTAGTAGTGTTATGGTAACACATCATTCCTCCCATACAATTACTTCTCTTGCTTGGCCATACTGTCCACCCCTCCATGATGTGGTCAAGATGTGTGGAGATTGGCAACAATGGAGGTTACTTGGAAACTATGTGGAGTCATAGGGAGTGGCGCACATTAGCGTGCTGGTGTGAGAAAAGTGATTTAATGGTAATGATTTAAAACAAAGGGAGATATTGTGTGAGGTGAAAAATACAAATATGAACAAAATTGATGAAAATTAACTTATAATCTGTGGGCTCTTATTGAAGAAGATATTCATGAGATGCATGGTACATTGTAGGTACACATCAGTTGGGTTGCAGACTGAATTCAAGTCTGAGCTTGATTCTTGCAAAGACAATATCATATAAACAAAAAGTAGTCTATTCAGTAAAATGCCAAAAAATGGATTTATTTCAATCTAGCTCAAAGTCTTGTCCAAATAATAAAAGACTCAAGAACCCGGCTGGTTGATCAAAAAGTAGTCCCTGAAGGCAGACCTCCCTCAATTCGAGCTAATCTCATCTTGTTTGCTTCCAATTGTGACCAATCATGCCTTCTTTGCTTTCAATTGCAATCAATTGCACCATGTTCACTTTCTATCACTACTAATAGGGCCAATTGTACCATGGAAGTCCAGGAAAAAGTCTAATCTTTCAAAACAAAGGGGCATCTAAATGATGATTCTGAATTGAGATTTGTTAAGGTTCAGAAAGTATGAAGAAAACTGCATTAAATTATTTCATCTCAAAGTTTACACAAAATAACTAACATCTGTGTCCTGGATTTAATCACTGTTGGTCCATACACCTAATAATACATTTTGATACTGCCATTACAAAAGAAAAGCAAGAATGGGTATGCAGCTGGACCAATGGTGGCCTAGTTGCTCAATTCATTGTTAAATAGCTACAAACTAATCCATTCATTCATATTGTTCTCATCTTGGTAGATCTAGAAAAATTATCATGTTTTGTTGCAATAGTCACTTTCTCATTTGATATTATTCTCTTGAAAAATGGAATTGGTGTCATGGAATATAAAACAAATATTCAATATTTTGACAAATGAAAAATTGAAATGCTTCATTAGCTCTCATCCATTTTGTTTTTGTTTTGCTGCACCACTCAAACAAATAAGATTTTCATTCGATAAGGAGGATGAGTTGAGATTACATTATGAGACATAACATTGGTATTCATGTCTCCAAACATTATTTACTACATTGAGAATTATGGTAAAGAGTACTTGGCTGGGATTATCAAGAAAAAGCCAAAAGATCAGAAAAAAATGTGTTTGTTTTATCTACAATTTCTATAGTTTGACTGTGATTCTAGTTCAGTTGATTGTTGATGATGATAAGCAACTTAACTTTTTTAAACATTGCCTCTGAAGTATCAGAGTCCTTTTTAACCAGTTCACAAAATGTCTGCAGTGATGACATCCAGTACTCAAATGAAAACTTCCACTTGAAAACAGTCCCATCTTGTTGTACACAAAATCATTCCATAATGGTATGTAGTACTATATGCTGACCTAAGCTGTTTCTTGGTAGAAAATACTATGTAGGTGTTTGTAGGTAAATGGTTGGGATTTTTGGTGTTGGTTAAGTGTGTTTTAAGTTAATTGGTTAACATAGAAGTACATATGATTTATTGTGGAAAATGTCATCTGCCTAGATTCTATGCAGTTTTGGTATGGTTTTTTTCATAAAGACTTAAAGTAGTGTAGGTTCTACACACATCTGATTCGGCTCTAATGAGATTAATGAATGACAAAGAGAACTTTGTTTGGGACCTTCCTAGATAATGGACCAATTCAACTATTTGCAAGGTTCTTGCTATATTGGGAGATGTCTTGAATCTCCTAAAAATTAATGATATCATTTAGCCCACTGTAGTGTGCTACTGTAGAGTAGATCTTTGGCCCATATCACTTGCCCTCACAAATGGTAGATCAGTGTGGCTTGTGAAAAAAAAACTTCATGAGGGAAAAATTATCCATGACACTTTTTGAGATGGGTGTACTGAACTGAAAAGTCTATCACTGGTGTAGTTAAGTGTAAGCATTTTGTATAGGAGAGGGAGATGACACACAAAAAACATTTATAAAATGTTAATTTTGATTGCTGAAAAAGTGTGACTTTCCTAATATTGAATCTTTCTGATTTTTTCTACATATAACTCCTACTGTCCCATTTCTTTGAACTGATGTGATAGTCCAAGGATCTTTTTCATGCCAACTTTCTGAATGCTGGATGAAAGCATCATTTCTAAGGCTTACTTGATCACCTACTTTGTAATCCCAATCACAGTGTGAACAATTTTCTTGCTGCATGTTGAGGTCAGTTTGGCATGGTCTGTGATCTCCAATTTTCCCAGTCAGCAAAGAAAGGAATGTCAAGCAACATGTCCTTCCCAAAGATTGCGGCTCCTTGGGAGGTATGTAGTTCTGTATGGTAAGTTGAGCAAATGGCCCATAGTGCATCTGTTAGGAACACTTCTATGTCACTAGTGTCTACTGTGTTGGCAACATCTAGTTCAGCAGTGACAAGCATCATGGTAAAAACCTGATGCACTCAGTCCAATACAACATTCTCTTGTGGATTCTTGATGCTGGTTGGCTTATCCTGGATCCCACTTGGGATTTGAAGAAAAGTTTGAATTTGCTTCAATTTTTATGCATAATGTAGTGAACAGCTAAACCACACTTGGCTACTAATCATTGATGATTTGTCAAATTATGGTAACTTTGGATTATGAGTCTTAGTGTTCCTTTTGTTCATTTGCCCTTTTGTATCTATGGGAATAACCACATCTGTGGTTACAGTCAGTTCTACTACTTCAAACCACCTGGAAGATGTGTTTATCATAACAAGAAACATGAAGTCAATTTCTGTCCCATCTATATCTTTGAGAGCAAGTAGCCTGATAATGTCTAGATACTTTGACTCCCAAGGGTTTGTGATGTTAAGCTTAGCAGGGAGATTCTATGCTTGTGCATGTATTGTTTGTTAGTATGACATGCATGACCATTTTTGGCATGTGATCAAATGGTATACCTCATAACTTTCCAATACTTTGCTGCACGTAGTATCTCTTCAAGGCGGGTGTGTTCAGGATGCTGAAAGTAGTGGTGATATGCTCCATTCTGAAGAATTGTGGGGATGACTATCTTGTCATCCTTACACAATAATTGAGTATCATCTAACAATTGAGTTCAATACTTGTCATGCTTGCTTAGTTTCTTCAGGGCTGCATCATCTTTCTGGGCTTTTGCAACTGTTAGTGGGTAGATTACATCTTTGTTGCTGCAATTTGCAAACACCATGTTGAGTTGTTCCTGGCAATTGTAAGGGCTCTCTGTACTTGCGGCATGAATGGTGTAGTGACATCAGCATTTTGTATATGTCACCGGATTAGTCTTGTCATCCTTGATTGAACCAAAGTTCAGTTGAGAGATGGCATTGGCGACAGTATTGTGTATGCCTTTTATGCATCTGATTTCAGATCCATTTTCCTCAAGAGCAATCTACATTGATAGACAGGGTCTGAGGTTAAACCAAGGGCATCTTGGACTATGTTTTTGTGGTCTATGTATACCTTAGCCTTTTGTCCCCACAGCATGCCTTTGAGCTCTTCCAATGTTTCTGCTATGGCCAATAGCTCAATTTTGGTCACAATGTAGGGATGTTGCATTGCTGTCAGTTCCCTGCTGAAGAATGCTATGGGCCAATTACCCTGTTTTATCACTGCTTCTAGTTGTTTATTTGAGGCATCAGTGAAAATTTGTATCCTTCACATTGTCAAATGCAGTTTGATATGCCTCATCCCAGTAGCAAACACGCTTCTTGGTTTTCTGGCTCCAATGACATGTGGTATGATTGCACTCTCCTACCAAAGAGGTGACTGGGGCAAGCATTTTTCTACATGTTGCCCACAGATCTCTATAGTACTGGACCATGCCCAGAAATCTATGGAGGTCTTTGACATGTTTTGGCAGTGTAATTGCTAGGATTGCCTGTGTTTAGTTTTGTTGTGGCTTTATGCCTGATATACCAAGACATTGATTTCAATAACACAGATTCAGACATCTTTGCCTGAAAACTGTTGCAAGAACCTTCAATACTCCTTGGTAACCTGAGGTAAGAATACTTCCTTCATGGAAAAATGATGATTGAGGTATTGGATGCATCAGGATCTGAATGCATTATGATGCATAAAGAAGTACACTATGCACTTAAGCATTGTAGCAAATAATGTACACAGTGACATCTGAGTATATTCCTCCCCATAAAAAATAAATTATTTTCTTGAAACAGTAGTGGCTGTAGACAGTAATATTGTTTCTATAAAATTGTATAGCATTATTAAAAAACCAGCATGATTTAGAAAGCATTACTTTTAGAAATGATAATATTTTCAATAATTTCCTGTTTTTTCAACAGCCTGTAGAAAACACATTGAAGATTAAGCTTTTTAATAATGAGTGTAAAAAGTAAGCTATGTTTGAGTTATGCACTATTTTTGAGTCTCAAAAATTGTCTGATAACTCAAACATAGTTAATGTTTGGGGAGGCTTTTTTCAACACAAGCATTCTTGTCTACATAGGAAAAGTATTGATTTTTGCAGAACTCAAAAAGCTTATTTCTTGATAATTGCCTTTTTCTCAAATATTGCTTGTTTCTTGAAAATAGTCTTATAAAAGGGACTGTTTTCAAGAAATAAGCTTTATTTTGAGAAATAACTAATTTTTGATTAATAATATAAAATACGCAGTCTTGTATTCATCGCACATCACAACATATGTATGACATGTTATGATTGAGGTCAAGGGAAATGAACTGCAAAGTAAATGAAATGAACACTTCAACAAAGTAGTTTGATTTCTTATGGCAACCAATTTATATTATATCTGTACACATAGACAATCTGCACACTAAAATCATCAACTCAATAAAATTGTTATGTACTCCACAGCAAAAAGAGTACCACCATTTTTAATGCTCAGCTGGAAGCACGTATCCATGTTGAGATGGATCATGTCAGTAAACCCTGTCCAAGATATGGAAGCATTTGGTCGTGCATTCATAGTCTTGTGCCAACCTTTAATGCTCTACAGTAGAGAAGTCACCTCTTCTGAGGAAAAAGTCAATACTGCTGATACTACAGAAGGCACATGACACACAAAGGGCAATTCACCAGTATACCCATCATCTGTCTCCACCCTCTGGTAGGGATCAAGGTACTTGATAAGGCAATCACAAAACAAGCTGATATTGGGCCAGTATTTGCATGGACATGGATCATTCAACCACTTAATTACTCCTTTCATGATACCAAAATCCACCTTGTAATGTAATCCCAACTTTCCTTTGAATTTGAATTATGAAAAATTTGGTCCTTCTGCCAGATCCTACAGACAGTGCAGTCAACAAACTAGAATGACTTTCAGTACAAGTTGCAGAAGGGTAGTGATATACATCAAAGAGCAAATCATTCCAAAGAGTCCATACAAATTGAAGGAGTTGATTTATGATAACACATTGAATATAATTCAATTTGATAAGTCTGTGTTTCACTTACCCAAATCACACAGGAGTTAAATTAACTCAAAAGCAGGTTGATTACCATCAAGTGTGAAGAAGGCAAGAAAGAAGATGTGCCCTGTGCAACATGAAACCAATGAAAGAAAATGTTCGAATGAGATCATGATGAAAAAGATTAGGATATGTCCTCGTTGTGTGTTGCTCCATGGTCGACATAAAAGATAAGGATTTCAAAGTCATTCAGACAACAATGTTTTGTTCTTCCTGCCTGGTAAGTCTATGCTCAAGCAAGAAAGGTAACAGAAGGACTTCTTGCTTCAAAATTTTCCATCGAATGCAGGACTTTCCTGTAGGGGCAGTTATTTGGAACATCACAACTTTGTTTGACAGAAAAACATTTGTTGGTAATTTTGTCCTACAAAGTTGTGAAATATTCATAATTAAATACATTATCTGTTGAGTTCAAAGGTATCCTATTTTTGCCTCCAACACAAACACGAATTTTGTTTTGAGATAACTAGTCTAATCTAATCCAAGAAATTAAAAAACTAAAAAAATTATTTCAGTCAGCTGTCAATAGTCTGTGTCATTTGATGTCTTTGATGAAACACTGGTCAGTTGTTTGAATCTTTCTCTTGCTCTGTTTTTGCTGTTTGTTTTGTCTGCCAAAACTGGCACAACTAGCTTGTATGTGATTACCATATTCTGGTTTTGTCAGACAAATCAACATTGTTTAGTTTGTTTTGTCTGATGAAGTCAAGATTTACGTGCTCTTGTATGAAAATTCCCTTTTTACTAAGAAATTTTTGATTTTTTCTAACAAAATCAGCCGACTTTTAAAACTTTAAAATTTGAAATACGACATCTGTGCCTGATAATGTAGTCCATTTGGACACCAAACTGACAGAAAAAATGACAGCATTTTGTCTGACACCCAGGGTTCCATATAACTGCCCCCTAGCAAGCCAGTCTGCAGAACTTCAAACGTCATCAAACAAGAAGGGGAAGGCAGCACATATGAAAGAGAAATAAGTTTGAATTGTTACAAAATAGTTCTTTGTTGTTATTTTAATCAAATCACGAGTAAGTTACCCATATGAAATTATGCATGCAAATCTATGGGTAAGATTACTATTACTTTGTATGGAAAAGAATGTCAAGCACAGATTTACATACATAGTTGTAACACCAACAAATACATGAAATGGTACATTTTTGGTCCAATTTGATACCCTTCATTGAGTCTCTACCAGGAAGACAAAAGACTATTTTGTCGTGTATATTCATTACCCACTATAGCTATGCCATAAGCCTAAAAACTAGTAAGGATTTTGAAGGTGAAATTCTCAGTTGGAAATTAAAAGTTATTATGAGCTTATTTCTACTGCTAAAAATGATGCTGCATCTTGCAGCATGAGCAG
>JALLPC010000551.1:0-12568 GCA_036940045.1 Stephanocyclus meneghinianus | reverse complement strand
CTATCCATTACTTCTTGCTTTTAGGCACAAGAAAACATGGATATCTTTTAGAGAAAAATTCATTTTCCTGGTGTTCCCTGAACCCCAACCCGTCTCGGTCAAGAGAAGCTTTGCCCCGCGCCAAATTCTGAATTCAGCATGCGAGTAGGATTCAATATTCGTTTTTATCGTCCACTTTTTGGATACAAAAATTTAAATTCCGTCCAGAAGAAAAGGCGAAGTCGGAGGGATGGCGCGCCTTTTTCATGTGGCTTGACACACAAATAATCCATCCCCATCGACATGGTGTGATTATTACCTTATATCACAGTCGATACTTGTCGACACCCTCATCACGCCTCTCAACTCTGGCACGTCCAAACAATGAAATCCGCATGACAACAGTGTGCACCGTTCTTTCCAGACAACAGCATTAGAGCGAGGAAGCCGACCAGTTATAATTGGAACCCCATCGATTGTGGCAGAGACTGAAAACATCTTGTTCACAGCACACCGAACACATTCCGGCGGAAACCCTAACAACGAAAATGACAAGATCTGCTCGGAGGGCGACCGCATCGGTGCGTCATTTCAAACTGTGCACCTATTGTCTGTCTGCCCCATGGTTCGAGTGTTTTTCTGGATCTATATCTAATTTCTAAAATGCATGTTTTATCATCATTTCTGTCTCGTAGGCCGCAAGCACCAGCAGCTCCAGCTCCGGAGAAGAAAGCAACCCCCCCACCCGCCGCTCCACCCGATCACGAAAATTCGTCGCCGAAACCAAATCATCAGACAATGACAGCAGCGCTTCAGAAGCAGAAGCAAGCAGCGAAGACGAACAGGTCGCACCCGTTCGAAAATCATCACGATCTACAGCTTTTCGCGGGGAAATGAAAGATCCCAGCAACTCCATTGCTGATTTGCTCAAGGCAGGAGGAAGATCCAACCGAACCAAACACCGATCATCCCTCGAAGACACAAGTGCCCAAAGCGACGACGAAAGCACGCCAAAACAACAACGAGAAAACAAAACCGTCAAATCTCCCGCCAAGCGGCACACCAAAAAACGTATGTCCAAAAACCCAGAACACCACTCTGACGAATCATCCGAGTCCTCCGAAGAAGCAGAATCCGAGGACGAAGACAATGACGATTCGGATGACAGCGACGAACAAGATGACATCAAAATTGCCAAAGTTATTGCGGCCAAATCCCTCACGTTGGCGCAATGGAAAGAACTGACCTCTTCCATAAACACTACGGAAATCACAAACGGGTCGCGATGGATCCAAGAAACTTCTCCCGAAGAAAATCTCAACAAGTACGAGGAGCGGTTTTTGGTCAAGTGGCAAGATTTGAGCTATTTGCATTGTTCGTGGGAAACGGAGAGGGATCTGGTGGAGTTTTGTGAGGGAGCGAAGCAGAGACTAAGTACATTTTTTAGGAAGAGTGTGGGCGGGTTGTTGTATGAGGCGGACGAGAGGTTGGACGGGGTAAGTTGGTTTGGTTGTTGTGGACACTGAATAGACATTTCAGCTGAGTACTCATTTTTGCTGTCAACAATGAACTGTTTGCGGTTCAGGACTATTTTGATCCCTCCTGGGTTACTATTGAACGAATTCTCGACGTGAGCGAAGAAGCAGTCAATGAAGATGAAGAAGACATCATTAAAAAGTACGGCATAATATTAGACCCCAAACACCCCAATTTCGAAGAAGGGACCGGTCGCCAATTTTATGTCAAGTGGGTAAACAAGCCATACTCTGAGAACAGCTACGAGTTTGAAAGGGATTTGATCCTTAATGATGTGGAATATCTTGAACACCTTGCTTCTTATGAATTGCGAAAGCAAAAACCCACAAGAGAGGATATGAAAGCCCGAGAGGAGATCGGCAAAGCAGAAATGAAGCGACTCTATAAAATATTCAGTGAAAAAATATTTACCAAACTTACTCTGTTTTCAAATTGGCTGANTTCCGATCTTACGGCAGATGAAAGAGAAAGTCTGATTAAGCAGTATCGGAAAAAGTTGGAAGAGAAAGTTTTTAAGAATGGGGGTCAGTTAAGGGATTACCAGGCAGAAGGTGTAGCATGGCTGATGTCTAATCATATTAACAGTAGATCATCGATTTTGGCCGATGAAATGGGTCTTGGGTGAGCAAATCCACTCTATCTCAATTTGTTGAGTGTTCCGGCTATTGTGTACTGATGCATTTCCATGATGTTTTCCTCAATTAATCAGCAAAACTATACAGACTGCCAGTTACGTGAATACTGTCGCAACTCAGCTGGCAACACGAGGTCCTTTCCTAGTCATTGCACCTCTGTCGACACTGCCCCACTGGTACAGAGAATTTACTGGTTGGACAGATCTTAACACAATCATTTACCATGGATCAGCAGAGGACAGGAGCAGAACCCGTGAGGATGAATTCCCATTCCCAAAGGACAAAGTTGAACCTGATAATGTTGGATTCAACCAGAGATATCTGAACAAAGTTCAGAAGAAATGGAAAAGTAAGTGGGACAAGAGCTGGATGGTAGAGGTTATCATCACCACGCCCGAGATGCTCGTCACGGATGACTTCAAGGAGCTTGCGGCGGTTCAATGGGAGATACTAATTGTTGACGAGGCTCACCGGCTCAAGAATCACAACTCCAAATTGGCAAAAAATCTGCGTGACAGCTTTGAATTCAAGCATTCGCTGCTCCTCACAGGAACTCCTATCCAAAATAATATGGAGGAGCTGTGGACATTGCTGCATTTTATTAATCCTGACGACTTTGGCAGGCTTGATGATTTCATGGAGCAATATGGTGACATTAAGAGTAAGGAACGTGTGGATGAATTGCACGAGACCATTCGACCCTATATTTTAAGACGGCTCAAAGAGGACGTTGAAAAGTCTGTTCCTCCCAAGGAGGAAACTCTCATAGAAGTGGAGTTAACGACACTACAAAAGCAGTACTATCGTGCTCTCTATGAGAAAAACCTGAAATTTCTGCATCGCAACAAAAAGAAGCCACTAGATGGTCCGTCTATCAACAACCTTGCTATGCAGTTGCGTAAGTGCTGTAACCACCCGTTTCTACTAAATGGCGTTGAAGTCGAGACTCGCAACCAACAGCCCGATGCAAGTGCAGTGGACCTTTTGGTAAATGCATCAGGAAAGTTTGTGCTACTCGACAAGCTCCTTCCGCGCTTGAAAGCTGACGGCCATCGCATTTTACTCTTTAGCCAGTTCAAAATCATGCTTGACATAATTGAGGACTATCTTCACCTCCGAGACTTCAAATGTGAGCGAATCGATGGCTCTATCACAGGGCTTAAGCGACAGGCTGCAATTGATAGGTTTCAATCGAAGAAAGGAGCAGATAATGGCAGAGAAGCACCTTTCATCATGCTTCTCTCTACTCGTGCTGGAGGTGTGGGAATCAATCTGACTGCAGCTGACACTTGTGTAAGATTTATGATTAAATAGTTGTGGAAGTTTCACTTCAATATCTCACGCACCCTAATACCTCTGTTGCAGATCATTTTCGACAGTGACTGGAATCCCCAGAACGACCTCCAAGCTCAGGCAAGGTGCCATCGTATTGGCCAGACAAAAAATGTTAAGATCTACCGTCTGCTTACTCGCAAAACGTATGAGATGCAGTAAGTCTTGCAGGTGCCTTATTCAAAATGACTTTTTGATTCGTTCATTTCTTGATCTCAACCGTGAGCTGATTTATTGTTCTCAGGATGTTTCACATGTCTTCTATGAAAATGGGGCTAGACCAAGCTGTTTTGCACGGCATCGAGAACACTGGTGGCAACAAAGATGTCATGACCAAAGAAGAAGTGGAAAAGTTGCTAAGGAAAGGGGCGTACGACATCTTCAAAGAGGACAAAGACGAGTCTAATGATTTCGTTTCACAAGACATCGACTCAATTCTCGAGCGCCGAGCTAAAACTATTGTGCATGAAAATACGGGCACTAAAAGCAAAGCAGCCGGCGGTACCTTTTCTAAAGCAAGCTTCAAGAATGCCAATGAAACTGCAGAAGTTGACGTAGATGACCCCGATTTTTGGACGAAGTGAGTTCACTCAAAATACAATCATTGTCACTTGACAGCCGTGACTTTACTCAACTCACATCATTGGCTGATCTGTTCTGTCTCAAGGGTCGTCGGCGAGGTGAAAGACGACGAGGACGACGAGATTCTTCCCTCTGGCAAGAAAAGAAAGAGAGGACACACAAATTATTCAGAGAGCGAAATGTTGAAAGACTTCGATCAAGCAATTGGTCGTCAACCAGATTATGGCGAAGACGATGATAATAAATCAGCTGCCAGCGAGTATAGCGATGAAGGGAGTTCATCGGATGATGAAAACATCGAAGGTGTTGAAAACGAAGAGCTCAAGGACATCGTGAGGGCTGTCAAGTCTAGTCAAAAGAAAAAAGAGGAGCGCCATCAGTGGGGTGGTGTAACTTCTACTGAATGGACTAAAGATGGTTAGCTTCTCTTTTTCCCCCAACTGCCGGCTTGAAACATTAAATTCTGACTATATATGCTTTTTCCGTTGTCTCATGTGATTAGACGTCGAGCAGGTCCTTAAGTGTTTACAAACGTTCGGGTACGGTAATATCCCATGGTAAGTTTCCCACGTATGATCTCTTAATCAATTACTTTCAAAGCCTAGACACAGGTCCCTTCTTTGTGCGCCGCTACTGCTAGGGATCGATTTTTCAGTCGCCAAGTTATGCCTCTATCGAAGAGTTACACGCCTGAAGAAATAAAGTAGGTGCATCTCTTCTTGATTTTGCTAGATCTTTTTGTTAATCGGTGACCGCCCCCCCGATAATTCCCCTCTCTTTATCATAATTTTCTCCTCTTGATTGTATTCCCCCCTTTTGATAATAACAGACGCATGTGCTGGTCGTTGGCTCTTCTATGCCTGCATGAAGCAGCGCAAGATAAAATTAACGAAGTGTCAGTATTTGAGGCAAAAAGTAACAATGGTGATGTGCTCTCTCGGATAAGCAACGATGCCTTCGGCAATGCCGTTGAAAGAGGAGTGGCCTCGCAAGAGTTAGCAGAGAAGAAACACCAAGCATTCATGAAAGTTATGAAAAACAATGATTCATGGGCGTCATTAGTGCTTTCTGATGCGCTGGCATTCTCCAAAACTGCTTTGCCAAGAGATAAAGGTTTCACCCAGAGAATGCTCACTGGGATGTATTCTCCACAGAAAACACCGAAGGAGAATCACGTGCAGATCCAACTCTCACTCGGTTTTGAAGAAGGGGTATGGCCCGCCCTGAGGTCACGTGGATGGAAAGTTGAAGACAAGAAGGGAGATAAGCACAAATGCTACTCGCACAATGGTCAAACTTACTCAAGTATCGTCGCTGTGCTAAATGCAATTCCAAAGAAACACCCGGAGCTGATGAACATGGTAAACTCCCTCATTACCTCAGTGAGAGCAATTTGCAAGGAAGATCAAGTGACCACCTCAAATGTGGAGTTTTGTCGAAATAATATTACACATAACTCTTTGAAAGAATTCCTGCTGCTCTTTGCCCCTCTCCAGCTTTTAGCTGACCGGAACAAAGCAAACCGCATCAAGCTCCATCATAACACTATGATTGGTCGAATGTCTCTGCTTAGCGCACTACACTTGGCTGTTAAAACAGCCGACAAAGACCTAAAAACTGATGCGTCGGACGCAGATCGCAACCACGCGCTTGCAAAGCTTATTAAAGTCGATTCCAAGTCGTCACTTCCACACCCTGGTCAGTTATAATTCACCAACTTTTAAAAGGTTCCTCGAAATATCACCAACTTAACTGCCCCTTTTTTCATCATATGTGTTAAGAATGGACTCTCATCCACGATGCTATCTTACTCCGTGCTGCTGCGAAGCACGGATGGATTGGTGAGTGACGAACACGTTCCTTTTTGTAGACGAAGTTATTTCCAGAGCCTTACTATGTTTATCACCTTCCTAACTCAGACCGTCAATCATCGGTCAATGCAATTATCAGCGATAGAAATATTCGGTGAGTGTCTGTCTTCGGTTTTGCACACGAAATACAATTATTCTGACTATTTTCATCGCCACTTCGCCTCACTTGGATTGCAGTTGGGGTCCTCCATTCGAAACACAAGGTGTAGCCCAAAATGAAAATCAAGGCGAACCTGTCAAAAACACAGATTGCATGTTGGCATCTGCTGACAAGAAATATGATACAGTTTTAAGAGTCGCAGGACGCGCGGTAACTTTCCTAAAAGCCCTCAAGGATGATCTTAAGGAAGGGATGACAACAGCGGCATGCAGCGAAGTCCAAGATAAGCTGATTACAGCGTATTGCTTGACAACCCCAGATGAAGGAGAAAGTTTCATGATCAATGAAGATTTCTTGAAGCATTTGATTCTTCTGGAAAAGAGAAACGCCGATGACGGCGAAGAGCTCCCGAGCAAGAAGGCTTTAACAAAGCGTCTCAAGAAGATCGTGACAGCATTCATTCACAAAACGAGTAACGACACACAAGAAACCGAAGATACAACACTTGACAATCCCACAACTGATGTTAAAGCGGAAACAGATAACCATGGCTTTTTTCTTATCGATCAGACAGAGAGATGCAACACCCTTCTTGCTGAGATGACTCGGGGCCTATTGAAGCTGTCGAAGAAAGCCAACAGACAGAAAGAGTTTGCACAATTGATTTTAGACGAAATCGATTCACGCCTTGATGACATCACCAATTCCGGTGACAGTAGGGACTCGATCGTCGGCATGGAAAATCTGAGGCAGCACATCCTCCTGTACATTGGTAATTACAAGTCTTCATCACGTCCAGCAAAGAATATCCTGCGGTGAGTGACATCCCATAACTACATTTCTGGGCTGTCCATGTTCGCTGAGAGATCCATTCACACTGTGGATCATTTTTCTTTCTGTTTATTTTAAGTGCCATCCTTGGCATTGACCCCGTCCAATCAAAGACCGGAACTGATCCTCTCTTCCCACTGACCTGCGAGCAAAAGTCGATCGCGAGAGTTGCCAAAGCCGCCCTCAACAAGCTGAAGAAAAACAGTGTTACGCCTGCGGATCTAACTCTTACTCGTGCTTTAGCCTCACTCGAGTCTATAGCCAGAGATGAGGATGGCACGTCGAATGATCTTCTTCGACTGACTAGTACCGAAATCCTCATGCTCACAGTCTTGATATCACAAGGTCTCCCCGTCCACAACGATGATTGGAGCAACCTTATTGTCAATGAAAACATACTAGAAGATGATACCATTGATGCTGATGGCGACTTTACTATCTCATTTTATGCAATGGCTGGTGTAATGCAACTAGCAGCTGAACTTTGGTTGAAAGTCGCAGAGAAGAAGATCGAGGAAAAAGTCAAGTTGCTGAAAACGTTGGAGGACGATGTTACTTCTATGCAAAGTCTCGTAGAAGAAATCTCTGTCTTGCAGAAAGATAAGGACAGCAAGAAGATGACGTGTCGTGACGCAAAGCAGTTCAGTAAAGACCCATTATCTTTTGCTACCAGATCAATCACTCTTCTCGAAGCTGTCAGGAAGAATATTGGTCCAGTCGACCTGAATTATGCGGGCGAGAAGAGAACCCGCACCTTAAATAAATCCGACAACGGCCTCGGTACAAAAGTTCTTCATTGGTTTTCGAAAGAGCTGTCTAGATGGGCACATGTAAGCGACGAGGCAGAAGATATATAGTTCCATTTTCGTATGCAATCTCGTTCTCACTTTGTTCTTTCTCTACTTCATTCTTCTCAGTCTCTTGGTACAGTCGACAAAGCTGGAAATGTTTGTGCCATAACCAGCATCACATCATCCAAGGACCACCCCCAATCTCATGACGCAGCAGTGAGTGTGATGATGTATCGTTACCATAAAATATTTCGGTGTTCATAATCTTGTACGCTCCTTCGTGATATTTTTAGATATTGACAAAACGTGACTGCAGGACAATTTACATCCAAATTTCACAGCAATCACGGCTTAGGTCAATATTCATGAAGAACTCTACCGGAAAGTTGACAAATGAGCTCATTCCACAGGCTTTGAAGCAGTCAAGCACGGAGTGGGAGGATTCTCCATCATGGTGGAACAATGAGAGCGTAGACGGCTGCAACTGCCAGGACGATTACGACCTCCTTGCCGGAATTCTCGATTATGGTTATAGCGGTTTTGACGAAATTCTCAACTCAGACCTTCCCTTCTGTATCAAGTTGAAAGAAGACACAGTTGGAGAGCCTCATTCTTTTTCGCGAGCAGTGGCACAAGCTCGAGTCAATCAATTGACTCGAGACCTCCACACCATTGATGACAATGAAGAGTGAGTTTTCTTCGCTTTGTCTAATGATTATCACTATCATGCTAACATTGTCGATTCATCATTTATCTGGATGCAGAACTATGAAATTAGTCGCTCGAAACAAGGTTAGGCGAGAATCAGGATTGTCAAATGGAAGTAGTTCGGCTAAAAAGAATTTTAAAAGTGGAGTCCAAGTGGGTCTTCGTGCCTTCTTCAAACGTCCATCCGACACCGAGCTAGCTGACACCATGGCGAAGCGTCAGAAGACTCCTCCTACATCCCCGGACCAAAGTCAAAGTGACGTCGAAATTATAACCAATGACGAATGACACAAAAGGCAAATAAAATCTGAATCGGATGGAAGTGTTTGAATAAAAGGGACCTGCGGACATAAAAAGGCGAATTTACCCGCTGGCATATTGCTTTGTATTTTTTCATTTCTTGAGTTTTGGTGCAAGAAGAACCATGATTCAATCCTGGCTTCCATTAGAAGCACCAGTAAATAGTTTACTAGTTAATATTGTCAAAGGAATCCACCTTAAGTTGAGTTGGTTACACGCACTCATGATCCTGTGGATTAGATCTTGTGAATTGAAAAAAAAGTCATCTTTACCATGTATGCGCAATCCGATCTATCGTGTTATGGTACCTTTCGACTCAACGTAATCGTTTCTTTTACGTACCCTCTCTATTGTAAGGTAGCCATCATCGACTTCGAAACTCGACTACCATATAGAAGAATCACGCGTTCCAGCAAATTCGAGAACATGGATGTTGACCAACAGTCCCCAAGGTGGCTGGAGTTGTGGAGCTATTCGCCATTTTCGCGACTTTATTTTTGAATGAATCCGAACCAATTATGAGGAAATCACGTGCGTCGGCCACTCACACTACCAATGGCCGCAGTCACGTCTCTCTAGCCTCGCCCCGTGTTGAAGAGGACTACGGAGGCAAAGATGAAGATGAACGGAAGGACCCCGATTATTGGCACGTCACGCTCCCGTCGGATGATTTAGACAACTTGATGTGGGGAGTGCAGGGCGTTCCTGCACCCGCTTCTTCTCCCACCCCCAAGTTTCAGAAGAGCTGGGCAAAGAAAGAGCTGCCTGGCGATGACGAGGACATAATGGACGATAGGGCACATGAAGATTCCGAAGTGCAACACAGTGACAACATTTTTGCTGCCATTGACTCGGCAACATCCGTGGCTGATCCTCCTGACGAAGTTATACTCGAGGACATTGTATGGAAACAAAGATCTGGATTTGGTAAATACTACTTGGGCATCTTGAATCATGAGTGAGTAGTTTCACGTTTGATTGAGTATTAACACTAGTTTCTCTCGCACCATCCTGTCAATTTTTGGCTGACATCGTTTTGATCCGCTACGGTACCATTAGATGGGAACAACGTCGTGTCGCTTTATTTGCTTCTGGTAAACTTCGCTATTACGCCCTCATATCTCCCACCCCTGAGGCAGTGAAAACTGACCCCAATCATGCAGCAAGTTCGGTGAATAGGCCATGGGCATTTAATGCTGAGCCTCGGGGGGAAATGAATTTGAACTCGAGGGTCAAACTCAAATCACGCCGGCGAAGCGACAACCCCGGACCTACTCCTTTCGAGATTGATGTCATCCATAGAGATACAAATTGCATTTGGAGATTTTGTTTCATATCGCAATCGATTCAGGCCGAGTGGATGTCTTATCTAAAAATGACTACCAGGAGTGTCGACGGAGAAGAAGTTAACTCTGATGATAGCGATGACGATGACATCGACGATCCTTCAGAAGGCTTAGACAACCATGGATTCAAACCAGGAGACCATATAATTAGATGGGAAATGCTTCCTATCATTTACCCAATCCAAATTCATGGGATCGTTCTTGAAGTAGGCAAAAACTGTATCATCATAGCTGATTTTGGACTCACCTCATATGCCGGCCATGGTGGCAGTGAAGAGCTCGATACCTGGGAAGAAAAAGAGAGTGAATCTCATGATTTTATCATGCAGACGTGGGAAAAGTTAAAGCCCAAAGAAAAGAAACGGTTGAACATTTTGGTAATTACTGATCCTAAGGAAATTCGAAAATGGTCCAGGATATCATACGGTGATAGGGTTGAGGAAACTAACAAGGAGAAGAAGGGATTCTTCTCTTCGTTGCTTGGTGGAAAATCTCCCAATACAAAGAAGAAGAAGAGCACAACCTTAAAGCAAGACTCGATTGATAAAGAAAACCAGTCGCATGCGAGTAGTATCGAAAATATGATTATTACTGCACGTAAGTGCCAAGATCCTGATACAACTCATGATGTAAACACAGATGCATGCCAAGATGTTGATCGTGTCGAGGGCGAACCTGAGTGGTTCCACTCAAGATTTAGAGCACGAGCGAGAACACGCTCATCAGATGGCCCAATAATCTTCAACGATGGCCAATCTGTATTTTCTGTCGACCGTCCCGTGGGAAAAATAAGTAAACTTCCCAAGTCCGATTCTGCTAAGCTTGTTTTGGCACGGACACACTTTATCTTAGAAAACGAAGATTTACTACCACCTTACCATGTGAGTATAGTCACCGATGTCTCCGAACCATTTTGTCACTAGACTTTATCAGTCTAACAATTTACATCGTTGTCACTCCACAGATCTTTTACAGTAATTCTGAATGTTTAGCGGTGTGGTGCAAAACTGGTCGATGGTCGACTCTGCAAGCAGCAGTCTATCTCTGCTCTTCAGCTGTTGGATTCGGCAAGTCAGCAACCATGCTCACAGTATCCGTAGCTGCAGCACACATAGTTCTCCTCCCTGCGCTCGCAGTGGGAGGCCTTGCCGTTGTTGGCGCCCCACTTTTGTACCTTAAGAAGAGTCAGGCGAAGTGGGATCGCGCCACGATGCGCATAACTGAAGAGTTTTGGTCGCGTGCAGGACCGGAAGTGTTTGTTGAAGCAATTGAGTACTGGGGAGGGCTCCGTAGCGAATGATAAAGTTAGTGTGCAGCGATTATTATTAGTACCGAAGATGTAAGACATTCATCGGTTGAGGTCATGGAGCATAGGTTGGTTAGATTATCCTTAAACAACTTTGTTCTTGTAGGTGCATTTCATTAACTACTCCATAATGGTTACCATGTTGATCAACGCTCTATTTTGGATTTGGATTCAAGATGGTTCCGAGTTCAGGATCGAATTCTTTGAAATTCAATTCATTCTCCTCTGCAATCTTCGCCTTCGCTTGATCAACAACATCTTGGGGAAAGTAGCTGAGAAAATCATCAATGTCACGTCTCACAGATTCGAGGCCTTTGGTAACAATACCTTCCTTTCCAGCGATGGAGTCACTTCCAACTTTAATATTTTCTACATCACTGCTGTCGAAATACTCCAAAATAGTATACAAACTCTGAACAGCGCTCCCCCCTACTCCACTGGCACTGACCTTCGCATTCCCGGTCAAATACGAACTGGCCGCAACAATGCTATCAGACAACCTGTAGTTGTTGATCATGAATTTGACTGCCAACTTAACGTTGGCACGTTGAACATCTTTGAATTTTCCGGTTGTTATGAGTCGAGTTTCTTGCTGAGTCGCCTCGCGTACTCGTAGAATGTTGTAGATGCAAGATGACAGCGGTGGACGCTTGGATGATACCGAGGAGGGCGGTTGGGCCGGGGGAGTATCTTCTTCGGCACAAACAATCAGGGGAGTCGTTGAAAGAGTAGCAACGGCTGTTGCGCCGATAGCATGACCAAGGAATGATCTTCGCGTGCGAATCAAAGATCTGTCGCTTTCATCATGCGATGTGGATGAAGCGGAGAGTGACGAGGGAGAAAGACCTAGCTCTCGCTGATAAGTCGAACCCAGCGGGCTCACAAAAGCGAGGCATGGAAGCGCCAGAAACGCAAATAAGACGAAACGAAAAGCAATATTCGTCATGGTCAATAAGAATGCTGGGGAAAAGTAATGTCATGTTTGCTCGCCAACCAGCGAGCTTGACACCGCCAAGCACTCGATGTTCGGCAACATAGACAGGTAGCTATCCAAAATAATTCTACTACTTGTATAGGATATTCATTTTTTACCTTTATATTCTCATCAAATGGGCTGAACTATTTACCTCATCTTTTGTATCGTAGAGACCTAAGTATGCAAATGTACCATCACATGGCAAAAAAACTACCTCTCGACCGTAAAAATCGTTGAACAAGGACATCAATGAGATCGTCTCATTTTACAAAATC
>JALLPC010000550.1:0-12573 GCA_036940045.1 Stephanocyclus meneghinianus | reverse complement strand
ATCATTTCTTTTGACAGGCCAGGTTATCAGTTAACCATGTGCGCTGACAAACGCCTGCCAAGTGCCAGGTCTACTTGCTGTGGATCCTACTCATGGAGAGATCCGGGCATTTTTGATTGGGCAGATGTACTCCTTGAATATCGCGGGGAAAGATTGACCTATGCGGGAAACCAAGCAAGATGTGCTGACTGGCGTCGAGCAGAATGCGACCCTGTAAGGATAGGGCCTTTTACGCTGTGGTCAGGCCATTGCACATACCGTCAATCTTGCATCGATGTTCGAAACAGCGACGTTGTTCTCACCAACAGCGCCTGGCAATGGACAACTGCTAGTTGTCGCATTCAAGTCAAAGTGAACCCAGAAGGAATGATTGCGATTCTTCACAACCCGCAAGGTACGCGGAAAACCTACGGCTCTGCAACAGAACCTCAGGTACAAGGCCATGTAAATGAAAACACGACTGTAAGCTACTTTCACGTGCAATGGGACACAAGCAATGTGGCAGTTGGTAAGCTTGAATATCCGCATGTGACGGATAATGGCTGCGATGGCGGCACATTATCTGGAGAATTCTGCATCTGCAATACAACAGTGACTGCCCATGCAGTATACGACTCCATCCCAACAAGAGATGCGATACTTTCAGATTTGTTTATTGGTGCATTTGATCCTACGGTGATGTTCGAGACAAACGAATACGTTGCACTGATCGAAACAGCCACTGATGATGGTGTCTCAGTCTACAAGAAGTCAGGCTTCGGCGATTATTCCGAACACACAATATTCCGAATCAAGGACAAGTACAGCAACAATTACATCTTTCTCAAAAATGTTCATTCGTCTGTTTTGGTCTGCGATGGTGCATTTTCCTTCCGAAACTCTCCAACTTTTTTTGACATCGTTGATCCACAACTAGTGAGCGCATACCACGAAATCGATGCGTACCTTGACTATGTTGATAGGCACGATAACACTGCACCCTTTGTGTGCCAAACTCTAAGTAAACACTTTGGATATTCGAATCCATCGCCACATCATATTTTAGGCTGTTCCAATGCTTACAAATCTGGTGTGTTCACTTGGTCTAATCCAGTTGATTCGTCTGATACCCTATCATTTGGAAGTGGCAAAAGAGGTGACCTGCAAGCTGTTTCAGCGAGCATTTTGTTAAGCAACGACGCTCTCTCTCCTACGCTAGATTACGACCCTACTTTCGGAGGACTCAAAGAACCACTTCAAAAGCTGATGCAAATAATGAGAAGCTTGGAGTTTAACCGGTCTTTGACCCATAGACGAACAGAAACACTAGTATCTGTGTCTGCTCAAGACATACTCGGTCAGACTCCATACGGAACACCAGATCAATTCAGCTTCTTTTCACCGGATTTCTCGCCTGCTGGTGCTCATATTGAATCGTCTTTGGTGTCCCCCGAGTCTGAGCTGTTGAATATGAAATATGTAATTGCAACCCAAAATGTGTTTTATTCACTGATACAGTACGGTCTAACTATATGTTGGGGCGGAATTGGAGGTAAAGGACTCTGTTATGACAATCCGGAGTCTGCTGGTTATCTCGACTTTGTACCTCAGGGAGCCGCATCATCAAGCGCTGTTGTGTCGCAGCTTTCTACACTATTGACTGCAGACAGACTTGACACTGCTAGCCAAAAAGTAATCGAATCAGCGTATTCAGCAACACTCTCATCAAAAGGCGGCACAGCAGCTCTAAAAGTGGCTCAAGCATTGTTGGTTTCTTCTCCTGTGTTCCATGCAACGAATAACGCGATACCTCAGAATGAAGAACGATCAGCCACTCTGCCAACAATCAAAGATGAAAATGAACCATACAAGGCAATAATTCATCTCAACTTATTTGGTGGTATGGATAGTATGAACTTGCTGGTTCCGCACCCAGATAATTGCCCAAGCTTGTATGAGGAATACAAAACAAAACGAGGACCGGATTTGTGTAAGTCTCGGAAGTGATTTTATTTTTCTTCATTTTGATGGGGTAGGATTCATCTCATGCTCTTGACAAATCTTGCCAAAAAGATTTGACAGTTGATGAGTTGATCAAGGTTGATGCTTCCACCTCAGATCAGCCATGTGCAAGTTTTGGGATTAACAAGAATTTGGGACAGGGATTTGCTGACTTGTACAAGGCAGGAGAAATGATGTTCTTTGCGAGTGAGTGCGGCATCTTCTCTTTCTTGATTTAATTATCAATAATCGATTGTGTTTTTCTCTTTTGTAGGATGTCTAATTGTGCTCACCTTTTCCCCGTGCCAACCAAAATCTAGATATTGGACACCTCCAAAAGCCTGTCACGGCTAACAACTTTCTAGCAGAGACCAAGACACAACTGTTTTCGCATTACACTATGAAAGAGGAGTCATTCAAAGTAGATGCCTTCAAACAACGTGCCGGCACAGGCATTTTAGGACGGATGACAGATATATTAGGAAATAGCATGTCCTCAAGTCGAATCTCAATCGACAGAAGTTCCAACATACTTGTTGGTGATCCTACTATTGGTCTCAAAGTTGATGTAATAGGATCGAGAGGACCCGATCGGTTTTATAGCAGGGATATTTATGGCATCAAACAAGTAGTAAACACATTGAATAATGTCACCACCGAAACGAGCAGCATCCACGCTGATCTGTGGTCTCAGAGTTTTATTGATTCTGAAGAGAAATCAGATAGTTATCTCTCATTGCTTCAAAACGCATCGTCATCGAACATCATACCCAGTTTGGGGTTAGGCATGCAGTTTCAAATGGTAATGAGATTGATCAAGCTCCGTAAGTTTCATTTCATTGTTTGTAACATACCTGTTCCTCAAGCTAGTCCTGACACTTCCTGATTGCATAGGTGAAGCACGTAAAATAAACAGGGATACCTTTGCAGTTTCTGACGGAGGATATGATACACATTTTGATCTCAAAAGCTCTCAAAATGCAAAATTCCTTGAAATCGGTCCAGTATTGAAAGGCTTTCGCGACGAACTAGTCAATTTAGGGTTGTGGGATAGAATCACAATTGTTGTATCAAGTGAAATGGGCCGAACGACCACACCAAATACTTCTGGTGGCACTGACCACGGTTGGGGTGGTCATCATATTGTTATGGGAGGCAATGTAAGATNCACCAAATACTTCTGGTGGCACTGACCACGGTTGGGGTGGTCATCATATTGTTATGGGAGGCAATGTAAGATAGCTTTTTTTGCAGAGATGCGCTCCCTTCATCTACACAATCTAAACACTTCAGCACACATTGATTTAGGTGAACGGTGGAAAAATTTTTGGCCATCACCCAGATACTTACAATTCAAAGTGGAAGTACAATACTGGTGTGTGGAATCAAGAATCTGTCTTCTTTGTTTTCGACTGTTTCTCGTTTCCAAACAATCATGCCTAATTCCCAAACCTGTTGCTGTAGGCCGTGGAGTGTGGATCCCAACCACCCCTAATGAAGCCATGTGGTTTGGAATCTCTCAGTGGTTTGGATTACGGTCGGAAATCGCTCTAAGTTATGTCTTGCCAAATATGGACAACTTTGGATGCCGTCTGTACTCAGAGACTGATCTCTATCGCGGTGGTACCGGTGAGCAAAAGTCAGATTATTCAAAGCAGGGGTTGCTCGTTATGAATCTTCACAAGAATGTTTCCGCATTTCATTGCTTAAAATTACTGACCAGGCAAGGTTCCAGGATGTGGAGGTGATGTGATGTAAGGATCACTGATATTCTCTTGACCAAAGTGATGATGTTTACTGACAACGTTCTTTGTTGCACTTATTCAGGACATTTTCACAAGTGTTTTTCTTGTCCGAGCCTCGACTTTTGAATCCCGATGAACAAAAAGGTTTTTGTGCCAAAGTTTATGACGCCATTAGTGGTATTTCAATCAAATGTGTCATTCTCGATCAAGTTATAGCGGCTCGTGGTGCCAACCTTCCACAGAGAAGCCTAACCAATCTTGGATACACACTTGATGTAACCTACGAAATTTCTTCCGACTCTTCTGGGGTTTCCACTTCCATTACTGATGTTGTTAACAGTGATGATTTTAAAACAGATGCTGCCAGCGCAATCGAAATGAGTGTAGCAATCGAATCTGCTCAAATGGTGACCGCACCAACTCAAAGTCCATCAAGCTCACCAAGCATTTCGCCCACTTCATCTCCGTCAAAGAGTCCAATCATAACAAAATCTCCAATTCAATCACCAACAAGGTCACCATCACTTTCACCAACACATCTAACTGGGAGTTCCACCACAGCACCCTCAAACTCGATGCCGAAGAGTCCTAGCAGTTCTCCAAGTACATCTCCTTCTAAGAGTCCAAACACTATTCGATCACCCACCAAATTACCTTCAACAAGACCGAACTTATCTCCATCCCCATTCTCCATTACAAGGGATCCAAGTTCAACCATGTCTCCTTCGACCTCACCTTCGGCCAGCCCTAGGGTGTCATCCAGTGCATTGCCTACAAAATATCTATCTACCAATCCCAGCAAACATCCAGTCAAACCTGTAACGAACAAGCCTTCAACTATGCCACTGAATCCAGTGACACAACTGTGGTATAACGGACGGCTCAGTTTTGTTGGTATGGAATGTCCCAGTTCTCAATCAGATATTGATTTAGCTGCACAGGACATTGCAGATAATTTCCTTTCGGCCTTGTGTAGCAGAGTGAACTGTAGGAGCGATGACAAAGTCATTGTTACAAATATTTGTGGTCAAGATATTAATATGAAAGCTGCAAATTGGTTGTCAATGCGCCGTCAACTTGTGTCAAAAACTGAGGAAGTCTATTTTTCTTTCATCGTCAGCGCAGTGGCTGATGAACTTCGATCGAAGGAAACCTTGATTGGCCAATACTTGCAAGGATCTAACCTTGTTAGCATCCTGATGGATATTCAAAATAACATCGTTTCATCTACCACCACAATAACACTTCAATCTATTACTGCGATCAACTACAGTTTTGTTGACTCATTCATTCGAGGTCTTGGACTTTATTATCCTGACTGGGGAAGATCCGAGACATGTCTTAATGATGGAAACCAAGAAGGTGAGTGGTCAAAAGGAATTCTCCCGAAAAATAATGAAAGTTTCATGCTCTCATTTAACCTCCTTGTTTTATTTGAAGACTACATGGATAATCATCCAGATCAGTGGATGTTTGCCAAGCTTGATGATTGCTGCAATCGATACTTTCCATGGGATGTGATAGGGTGCTTGAGTTTGGATCCATCTTTTGTAGATCCCACCAAGGCGTTGTATTATCCAGACTGGGGCAAATCAAGCACATGCATAAATGATGGCAAGGCCCCTGCATACATGAAAAATGCACCTAATGTTTGGATGCATGGTAAGTTCAATGGTTCTATCACTTGCCTTATATTATTGGTATTTTACCTGGGTTATCGAACTCTTCTTATTCTTCATTTGACAGTATCGTTGGTTGATTGCTGCAAGCGATATTATACATGGGAAGACGACTTTAACAAATGTATTTTATCTGGGGGTGGAAGCACACCTACACAATCACCGAATCCTGATGCATGGTGTAAGTTTGGGCTTATTTTTCTGTTAAACTCAAACCATTTTGCCAACCTTTTAATTTTGCATCGTAAAATGGTATTTGTACTTCCTTCTCTTAAGATGTTCAATGGGAAAGGTTCACATGTGTCAAGAATTGTGTAGGTCCAAGTCCATGTGGGGGTTTGGGAAAGAAATGGAATGTTCTTCATCCATCTGAAGAGAGTTGCCTCCAGCAGCACCTGTGGTGAATCAAACGAGATGATCGAAGTTAGACCCGCATTTTTCTTGTCATCTCATGCAACGACATCAAGGATATATCAAGTATCAGCAAGTTCTCTGTATGGCAGTCTTTGGTGTGACACAATGGGTCCCTACAACATCTTAAGCAATTAGAAAGAAATAAGATTTTTTATGTCACTTATGAAACAGTTCATTTATATTCATAATTTGTCAGCCTAAGCTTGCCCTCTTGAGGTTTGTGTACAATAACTGGTTTATAACACTGCACATCTTGTAACGGGGGCCGAGACAGCAGCATTGAGTTGATGGTGATTTTGTCATGTGAAGGAGCAAATGTACAATGGTCACCAGATAGATGAGTACTTCATCAAGGTGTTAGTCATAAATGATTTGATGTTGTTCTGGGACTCATGGTTTGTTGCTATCATTGGATTATGATGAATCACGTAACATGCCAAGACAGGATTTGTTTGGGCTCCCCTGTCCATGTCATCAAGCTCAATTCTTTGTTTTGTTTGCATTTCACGGCCATTTCACAGCATTCCCAAAAATGACATTGCTTGAATTCTGCTACTTCTTTTGTAGTCCTTAATACTCAATAACAAACTTTTCACCCCAAAAGGTGTTATTGACCTGTATTTTATCCACTTTGCTCAAGCAGACAGCATCTGCCATACCCACTGCCTTTGCACCCTGAATCATAACAATCAGTGTTGTAACTTGCAATGATACAGTTCGTAACAGCTTGCTGTTGTTTCAGACTCTTTGGAAGAACATATTTACAGTTCACCATTGCTATGACGGCTTCAACTCTGTATTCTGTCACCTTTTTGACAGCTTTCAACTCATTGACAAAATGGTTTCAGGACATGCAAACATCACCAGCTCCAGTCTCCAGTCCCCACCATCCAGATCATGACATCATTACTTGCCAAAATAAGAGATCCCCTGAGTTTTCCCTCTGTTACCTCCTTGTCATCCAAATACCTTTTTTCAATGTTACTATCAATGGATGCGCCAACTCCAGAAAAGGCAATCCGAGCTTGTCTCCCATTATCTTCTTGTTTAAAGACCCATTCAAAAGTTGGCACTTTCTTAACACTCCCCAGTCTATCCCCCAATACCCTCTTCACACTCCTCCCAAATCCATCAAAAACTCACTTGATCCTCCATCCCTAGTAGCAATGCAAGTCTTTCAAATCTCTCACTAACAAATCTCTCATCAAGTGATATTTCCTTTGATTATGCATTATTTCAGTCTAGATCATTGATATTTAACATTATATCCATCAAACAGCATGAGTAGTCCAGTGGAGGTTCCGTTTCCATTTGTCAGAATGACATCCCAGTCCAATTTTGAATTGCGTTGCTTTTTCTCTCCAAGCATGGTGGTGTGTTCCTCATTTTCAAGTTGCTTTCTATAACTGGTCTATTCGGGCCCTGCCTAAATGCAGGTCATGATTTTTATGTATTCCTGATTCATTTTGGCCCATTTGATTTGACATTTGACTGGAACATTGATGGAGTTGGTGCCTCTGAGAGGTGCTGGTTGAGCCATCTGTAGAGAAGGTTGCAATTAGGAGGATGTTGACTGTTTCTTTCATTTCTTTTCTTGTTTCCTTTGCCCATGAAGAGAAGGGTGTGGTGTTGTGTTTGTTGCCCCAGACACTTGGACCCCATTGTGCAATGGTGTGGATGATAGACTGCGTAGTATTGTGAAAAACATTCCTGCAGAGCATGAGCATGTGTGTGGTGACTCAGGGTGAGATTGGTGTGAATGAATCCAGCAAAGAGGGTTGCACAAAAACTTGGAGGTGAACAGAAAGGCTGCTGCCTTCATGATTGCTGTGTAGCATGGTTAATAAATGACAAAATGTTGGAATCTCTGGTGTGTTGCAGAGTGGGATGTTGACTTGACATGTACTAGTTGATATGGTGGTTTGTTGAGCATTCGTTGTAATATTGTTGAAAGTAGCACCACAATTGGAGTTAATTTTTTCAAATGAGTGCATGTAAAGCACAAAAGATGCTAGATATGTATGGTGCATACCTTAGTAGTAGAGCCAGTGGACCCTATGTACACAGTAGAGTGGGATGATTTGTTACTCCCAACATTTTAAATATCAATATGGTTTGCAGTTTGAAACATGCAAAAGATTCAAGTGAGAGCAAATAGCTCATGAATTCATTACACTCCACTTATGCAATCAGCTCTTTTGCTGCTCTCTAGCAATCATAACTTATCCTTTCAAGGAAAGAGCAACACAACCACTCCCAACCATGGGCTTTTGTCAGGTTATCCTCAGCAGCTTCAATGAATTTGAATTCATGAAGATTGAAGGTCAGCCAACCAAAGAAGATTTGAAACAACTCATCTGAGAACTTTCTGAGGCAGCTGCAAGCATTCCAACTACAAATGGAGGAAGGCAACATGGAAACATTGGAATGGTCATTCCCATAGCTAAGTATGTAACATTTTCAAATATATGCACTCTTTTTCTTGTTCTGACCAATCCTTGACCAAATCCAACCATTGTTGATCCTGACCAAGCAGTTTACAAGCTCCAAGTTGACAAGCACAAGGCTGAGCGGTTGGAATTCAAGACTTATGGTGCGGTGGAAATAGCTGTGTGTTGATGAGGAATGGATCAAGGAATTGAGGAGTGAAACAATGGTATACATGCATCACTCACCTGCTTGATACTTTTATCACAAGGGATACAACATACGACTTGAACCATATGGGCACTGCTAAGCTTAACCAAGAGCTTTTGAAAACATGGGACCATGTTGAAGCACCTGTGACATGCAAGAGGAGACAAATATGAGAGGCAACTGGTCAAAACGGACATTGCATGACCTATGCCGAATGTTGGTTTAGGTTCTGTTGAATAAAAACAAAACCAGCAGCACTGCTAGATAATAACTAGTAAAAAAATAACAAGGTGGAATGGTGCCGTGGGGCTGCGTAGGTTGTTGCCAAATTGGTTTCATGAGGTTAATTAACTACAAAAATGATTTGGTGACAAAACCCAGTTATTATGCATTTATCATGTAATGTGCATGATGAATATTTTTGTATTATGTGTTCTACAGGAGTCTTGTCATAGGCTGATACAACCTGTAGAAGTCTACACAAATTGGTACATGGTGTGGTACCTAAAAAGATATGTTCTGCAGGCAACATATCTTTTTCAGCTGATGCATCATTTTTCAAATGGTCTGTCCATCATCCATTTTTGGTCAGTCTGGCCATCATCCATCTGTCTGGCCATTGTCTGTCATCCAGCAAATGCCTTCCATGTGTAACTTGTTTGTGCATCTGCGCATGCTTTTGTATGCATGCTAATTCTCACAATCGTATGCATGATTGTATGAGCTACCATGCACACGATTGTACACACAATCTTTTTGGTCGGTCCAGGGTTTGAACCCTTTGCCATTGCAGCCTGATCTTTTCTATGGGTGCAGTGTTTGAGCCCCTTTCCTTGCAGCATGATATTTTTGTGGGTCCAGGGTTCAATTCCCTGGCCCTTATTGCCTGTTTTTTGGCCCGTTGTATCCTTGGCCTAGATCATTGCAGCACAACCAGCAATGTGACTTGCCGTCACACTTGCTACTTTCCAAGCTTGAGCTAAACATGATGCAGCCATGCAAGACTTGGAAGCCAAGCCTGCTGCAGACAAAACATTTGCTAACTTCCATCCTTTCATCCAACACAGATTCACCAAGTTTGTCAAGCATGATAAGTCAATGGCTAGCAAATGAAGTCAAAGAAGAGGAAGATGCACTTTTGGAGATTTATCAAGCAGCATGGGCACTATCTGAAGTTGTCAGAATGATGCAAGCTGCACAGGAGAAACAGATTGAAAAGTTAATGAAGATGTTCACAATAATGAAATTGAACTAATCTAAACCAGTGCCAAGTGAAACTGGAGAGGCATGCAAGACCCTTATAGCATGCAAGCATTGTGGACTCAAGCATCGTAAACTGGATGGCTGTTGGAAGTTGGAGAGATCAAGGACATGTGCCCAAAAAATGGAGGCCTGCAGCCAAGTGCAAGGCCAAAACTGATTACTGAAGGTGTGGGGAGAGAGAACTGACTGAGCAGTGGTAGCCAGGGTATGTGGAGCTTGATGAAATAATCAAAAGTTTCATGTACCTTGCTGCTACTTAGTCTCTCTCTCCACTCATTGATAAAAGCAGTTACCTCCAATACAACCCCCCAAAGCCATCCAAAGACTGCTTAGCAAAAACCAATGCATGATAGGTTAAGATTTGAAAAATGTATGCTGAAAAGTGACTCAATCAAGAGGCAATCACACAAGCAATCAAGTAGGCAATGTTAGATTTGGGAGCAAGCAGTCATTTCATACAATCCAGAGAAGGCATGAAACTCACTGGACCATTAAGCACAGCCGTATCCACTGCACATGGGGGTGTTATGTATGCCACCGGCACAGTCGAATTACCTCTCAGGGAACTCAAACAGTCAGCCAAGCAAGCCATCATTGCACCTGAACTGAAAATGAAAGCATTAAAGAGTGTCAGTAAATTGCCAGATGGAGGCTAAACAACTATCTTTCACCTGCAAAATAAGTGAGTCACAGTGCATGACAATGAAGATTTTGCACTTACTGTCAAATCCCCCATCTTTGCTCCAAGGGTGGAGGCAAGCTGGAGGCCTGAGTTCAGTGCCACTTGTGGATCATGCAAAGGTCAGTCCTGAATTAGATCCAAAGCAAGCAAACAATTTATATGAATTACCTTCAACTTCCTAGATTGTGAGATTCTTACATGCCATGCTAGGATTCCCAATTAAGGCTAAATTTTTGGCAGCTATGCAAAAGGGCAACCTCATCACCCTTCGTGGAATGATGCCTGAGAATGTTTCACATTTCTTTTCAGAGTCAGAAGAAACCCAGAAGGGTCTTATGAGGCAGATGAGGCAAGGTGTTTGATCCACCAGAGTTTAAGATGTAGAGGAAAGGGATGAAGATGTCAGTGCAATTTGTCAAGGAGTGAAGAAAACAGATGCATATGTATGCATTTTTGATGCCGTGAAGAAATCCATCTACACTGATCAAACTGGGCAATTTCCTGTCACATTCACATTTGGCCACAAATACATAATGGTTGCAGTCGCATTTGATGGAAATTACATTGATGCTGAAGCAATTAAAATAAGAGGTGCAGAAAGTCTTACCAAGGCCTACAAGGCAAGCAAGAGTTGATGGGGCGCCAGTGGTGTTATCTCTCCAAATTGGCATATATTGGGTAATGAGGCACCTGAGCAATTATAAAGGCAATTTGTGAGAATGGATAATTGGTCAAGTCAACTCCCACTGACATACACCAGAGAAATGTTGCTGAGAAGGCAAATCAAACATTCAAAAGCCATCTCATTGCAGTTCTTGCTGGGGTCTCAGACACATTTCCCATCCATCAATGGGATGATTTTCTGCCTCAAACAGTACTTACATTTAATTTGCTGCACCAATCTAATGTTGTACCAAACATCTCGGCATACAGCTATCACCATGGGCCATTTGATTACAATTGGATGCTAATTGCACTAATGGGATGCACTGTACAATTTCACATTAAACCTGTGAGATTAAAATTGTTTGGTGAGGATTCTGCTGAAGGATGGTATTTGAGAACCATTCCAGAACATGAGAGATGCCATGTGATGCTAGTCAAAGTACCAAGATCAAAATGATTCACAAATACAGTGTTTTTCAAACACAAGTATATTACACAGCCAACAGCCACACCAGCAGATGCAATCGTCAAAGCATATCACAATCTAATTGAAGCAATCAATGGAATAAAAAATGTGAACAGTGATGCTCACCTAGAGGCCCTTGAACAAATCCAAACAAATTTGACAGCTGGAAATCAAAGGACAATCAAAGTGAGTGGTAACCACTGTCCAAGGGTGGGGAGATTCTTTGAACAAACTGATCTTACCAATAACCAAGCTCCACGAATGCACTACTGTGAACAGCTTATTGGTCAACCTGTAACAAGGATGATTATTGAATTGACCACACCCACAGAACCAATTGTTGCATCCCCATCACCACCACCAGCATCTCCGTTGCCAAAGCCAATGCCTAAATCCATTCTAAAGAAGTCAAGATATGAGGTATCTGATTCAATTGCTGAAGAGTCAAAGCCCATACCAATTGCCAGAGCCACAAACAAGCATCTGCAGAACCTGAAATGTCCAGAGTTGAGCAAGGTGCAGCCCACTGAAGACAAAGGAACAGGCCAATCCAGTTCTTGACTATGATAATGGCAAAAACTTGGAATATAGGCAATTGTTGCATCATCCAAAGTTCAAAGAAGCCTGGAATCAAGTGGAAGCAGATGAATTTGGTAGATTGGTGCAAGGAATTGGAGGGAGAGTAAAAGGGATGAATACAATTGAGTTCATACACACACATGAAGTATCTCAAGACAGAATGAAAGATGTCACTTACATCACATTCGTGTCAAATGTCAGAAGTGAAGAGGAGGAATAAAATCAAGTGCAAGCAACCATGGGATGAAATCTCATCAATTGCCCTGAAGATGTAGGCACACCAACAGCTGATTTACTTCTCATCAAAATTTTCTTGCATATCAACCTGACGTAGGCCAAGGACGCACCGGGCCTAAAAACGGGCGATCAGGGCCAGGGAATTGAACCCTGGACCCACAAAAAGATCGTGCTGCACGGGCAGGGATTCGAACCCTGGACCCATAAAAATCGATCACGTGCAAG
>JALLPC010000549.1:0-12569 GCA_036940045.1 Stephanocyclus meneghinianus | reverse complement strand
AGGATATGCTATTTCTCACCTCTGCTCATGCTGTGAGATGCAGCATCATTTTTAGGAGTATAAGCACATAATTTCCACATAATATTCTAATTCCCTTCGTGAATTTCACCATCAAAATACTTACTAGTTTTTAAGGCTTATGGCACTTCTCAAGATGTTGTTTGACAGGTTGGGACGACATTTTTCTCCCAATTTTGGGCCAACATTACATGCCAACATGTGTCAGGACGACATGTCATTTGGGGGGCTTGGCAACATGACACGACGCCGACATTTCCAACTAAGGTTTGAGGGTGACTCCATTACAACATCCTTGGCTCCTTCATCTTTTGACTCCTTCTCCACACTGATCTCCTTGGGGACTTCAATGGTTTCTTCCCCTTCTTTCTCCGAGATAGTTGATACATTAATCACTTCCTTCACCTTCCCTTGGTTGCCTCCATTGTTAAGGGGGTTTTCTCCTTCTGTCATTGCGCTGGCATTCATCTCAAAGATGTGCTTGTTGATGTCATCCTCATCTCCTTCATTGGAGTCATCCCACGAGATAGGACACTCATCATCATTGGCTAGGTCAGGGGCTTTGGTGAAGTTCTTGGTGGCTTTGGATGGTGCACCTTTTTTTACCTGGGGCAGGCAGGGCTTGTTGAGCAAGGTTAGGGTGGCTTTGGCAATGCTTGAGGAGCTATGGGTGGATCTCTTGGAACCAGTGGTGCCTTGGGTATATTTGGTCATAGTTGTTAACTTAGAAGTTTGATTTGCTTGGTAGAGTTTGGTGGATCTTTGAAGATAGTAATTTAGTGAGCTGATAAATGAAGTTGCACTGATTTTGCCTGTGTTTACTGTGAATCATTGATGAAGTTAGTGTTTCTCGCAAGAGATGAGGCATTTTGAGGGGAAGGTTTCACTTCATTTGGGGTAGATAGCATTGTACAGCCTTGGGTAGATGAACTGTAGGTAAAGTTTGGCATGCTTTGGATATTGGATTTGTTATTGGAAATGATATCTGAGGTGGCACATAGACTTTTGGTATCTTTGCACGTATCTTCAGCTCCAATAGTGCATTTTCCTTTGGCAGGTAGCACTCCACCTCGTGCCAAGTTTTTGGGAGAGAATCTGACGTGGAGTAGGATACCACGCCAGTTTTTGTGGGGTTCTTGAAATCTGTATGGAGTAGTAGTATCGTGTTGTGGTCCCTTGCTTTGGCTTGGCTGATGGTGGCCGCTGCTCTTTTGCACCGCTGAACCATGGCCGAGTCTGTCGCTGCCACGATGGCCACTGTTGCCGCAGCGAATGCTGCATGCCACAAGACACATAATGATGATAAGGATGAGTTGTGAAACTTTCAGGATTGATGGGGTGGCTGCCAAGGATGGCACCAAAAAGATGGTGATTTAGAGGGTGATTTTTTCATTGTCAAAACTTGATTCCTACTTAGCTTACGGTACTGAAGCTTGCTAGATTTTGTACCTTTTTGTACTATTTGTTGGTGACTCGTCTAATCAAAATTGTTATATTTCTTGAGAAAAAGGTGGTGTTGACTGGATAGAAGAGGGTGTCCCCTAATTGTAGTCAGTAGGGTTAAAATGTAGTTTAATGGAGAATTGGTGTTAAAATGTGAGATTAAAATAGGTATTATGTAATAGTAGTAAAAGCATAGTTTTTGCATGTCACACGGACTTTTTACATGTGGTGCGACATTTTGGATGTCTTTATGTGTCTGTAGCCTTCTTGGAGTCTCCGAGAGTCTCTAATTTAGACTTACGGAATTCCGGAGATATCTGTACATTATTTTCTGGGAAAAGCGGAGATTTCCTTCCGTAAAAACCCAGGTAGTGACTAATAACCCGAAATAAGGACCCGTTACGTCAATAATCCAACAGTAAAGTTTGCGCGGTCGTGACCAAAGCCGTCCCCCATATCGACTATGCTCCGACTATGGCAGAAACAGAGCTACAAAAGTTTGTATCCCAACAAAAGCGTCTTCTGGAGCTTGAATTACGCGCAGACGACGAACAGAGTGACACCACGCGCAAGGATGCACGAGAGGATGGTGGCAGTTTCTTTCTCCGAAACGTTGAAGTCGTCGATGTTTCTGTGGGACTGTATGGGCGCACAGTAGTTTGTTTTGGGCCGCACGCGACATCTCATATAGATCTGAATGGAAGGAATAACAACGATGGAAAATCTGACAAGACTTCGTCATCCGTTTCTCTGCTTGAAGCGCATCGTTTGAGTGTTGGCGACGATGTAGAGATTCTACCAAAGAATGGAAAGGGAACTCATGGGGCTAACATAAAAAGCGTAGGGGGTGTTGTTTGTGCGGTGGATGATTTTAGTATATCAGTTGCCCTTGAAGATAAGAAACGGCAGACCTCTGGCGGAAAAAATGCCCCAAATTCCATGAAAAAAGGATACGTTGAAGATGCAGACGAAGATAACGAGATTCTTGGTGGAACTCCTCCTTACACGCTCGTCCCAAGATCTGGCGTGGAAGTTCACCAAAAAATGGTTTCTGCGCTTGAAGAGCTCGGAAGGTATGGAGTAAATCATCCGATCGCGGGGGATATCATCCGTTCTGCTTTCGAATTGAACTTCAGTCCGAAAGGAGATGACAACAATTTATCTAGATCAAAAATCCAGGAACTGGAGAGGGAATGTAATCTTGAATCAACTAAATTGGACTACAGTCAGAAAGAAGCTGTGACATTTGCATTGCATTCTGACTATCCAATAAGTTTGATACACGGGCCTCCTGGTACTGGTGAGCTGGAGCTGTGTTGTCGTGTTACACTTTTCTATCATCACCTGTAACCGAAACTAATTGAACCTCATTCTTTCAGGAAAGACGACAACCGTGGCTGAATTGATTCGATGCGCAGTTAATTACAAAAAATGGAGAGTTCTTATTACAGCCCCAAGCAATGTTGCAGTCGACAATGTTCTAGATAGATTAATGTCTCTCGAGAATGATAACGGACCAGGGACAGGAAAAAGGAGGAGCTCAAAGAATTCAAATACTCAGAAAATTAAAGCAGTTCGTCTAGGTCATCCTGCTCGAATACAACACGGAATTCAAAAGTATTCATTAGAATCACTAGTTCAATCATCCGACGGAAATGAAATAGTTCAGGACTGCCGACGTGAGCTTAGTAATCATCTGAAGACGCTAGCTGACCCAAAGTCCCGCTCACCTGACAAGCGCACTGCATATCGTGAAATGAAATCTTTACGCAAGGAAATCAAAACACGGGAAGAGAAAGTAGTTCGTGAGGTATTGCGTAATGCAAATGTTGTCTTTGCAACAAATATAGGGTCTGCTAGCTCTGTGTTCAAACATTTGGTGGACAGTAAAGGGGAGCCAATTTCTTTCGATTTGGTGATTATCGATGAGGCAGCACAAGCTCTAGAAGGATCTTGTTGGATAAGGTTGGTTCTTTTGTCCATGTCATTGCGTCAAGTCTTTTTTGTGCAGTACTTATTCTCGCTCATTCATTCTCCAGCCTGCTTCGAGGCAAACGGGCTGTCCTTGCCGGGGACCACTGTCAGCTACCCCCTACAATTAAGAGCTCAAACAGCGAGGTACAGCGTGAGCTCGGGAAGACTCTTTTCGAAAGACTAATGAAGGCTAACGAAGGCAACAAAAACGGAAAGTTAAGCAACTGTTCAAAGATGTTAAAAGTACAATATAGAATGCACGAGGATATTGCTAACTGGGCTAGCAATGCCATGTATGACGGAAAGTTGATTAGTCACGAATCAGTGAGGCATCAAAAGCTGTCTTCCTTGTCGCAAGTTGAGGAACGGATGAATACTGAACATTCGAACGACTGCGCGGAATCACCTCACTTAGAGAATGTCACTCTTATGATAATTGACACTAGCGGGTGTGGTTATACAGAGCTGACCACTTGTGCTGGCTCACGCTATAATGAAGGAGAAGCGGAATTAGTTATGTCACACGTCCAGTTACTGTTATCCCTTGGCCTCCGCGCAGAGGATATTGCGGTGATTACGCCGTAAGCACCTGCATCTACTTGTTCCTGCGTCGAAAACTATTTTGTAAAAACTTACAGTTCTGTTCTATCGTTTACATTCAAATCATCAGATACAATGGCCAAGTTGAGTTACTGCGCAAACGACTGCTGCCAGAAGTACCTAGATTAGAGATTCGTTCTGTTGATGGCTTTCAAGTAAGTGATCAAGCCAGTTGACTTTTCACGAACTGTCAGGTTTTGACGAAGCTCACTTTTATTTGTCTATTTTGTTTTAAGGGAGGTGAGCGAGAAGCGGTTGTACTCAGCTTGGTCAGAAGCAGCGAGAGGGGTAGCAAGGATGGTATTGGATTTCTCAGAGACAAAAGACGACTAAATGTAGCAATTACCCGTGCAAAACGGCACTGCGCACTAATTTGTGATTGCGAGACAGTATCTCAGAGCAAGTTCATCAAAGGTTTAATAGAATGGATGGAGCAGAAGGGTGAATATCGCTCGGGGGCAGAACTGATATCATCTAATGAAGCTTGCACATGCCTTCCACCAAGTGATTTCAGCAATAATGGTCCTGTCAAGACCACACGCGTGAAAAGGAATACTCAGCCAAAAACAAACGTCGACACAAAAGATTGTAGATCAACAGAAAAAATTGCAACGCAAGATGTTCTTAAAGAAGGTGCCAAAAGGAGATTATTGATGACAAGAATCACATCATTTTCTGAAACGGGGAAGAAAGGCGAGGAGTTAGCGCTAAAAGATCTGTTTGATTTTGATCTTATTGTCGCACGTGAGCTGGCATTGCAACTCGGACTTGGTTTTGATAATACAAAAAAAGATGGAAGCGAGTTAACTCTCTACATCGTGAAAGAAATATGTGGCAATTTCACGAAGTTACCCGAATCTGAGAGTGCCCATGATGCCCCCACAACCCAGTTTTCTCACTTTGATGCAGATGATGACGAATCCGCCACTTCAAATGAAAGTACTCCAACCCAAAACATTCTATTGAAGAACCTTGCATTAGAAAGGGAATCGCGTCAAAACTCCCTGAAAGACACATCATCATCAAATAAGACAAAGCGTAAGAACGGCAAAAAGAAGATAAAAGGCGTAAGGCTCGGCGGCGACAAGAAACCAGCAGCAGAATGCCACGATGACGATAATCTGGACGATCTCGACGACATGGCCTTTCTTGATGCCCAAATAAGCAAAATTCAGACGTCTCACGGGCGCAAAATCGAAGCCAAAGGAAAAGGATATAAGTCCATAATCAATGGAGTCCTCCTGACGAAGTATGATTCACCGGAGGTTAAGAAATCCAACACAGCTGCGTCCAGCAGTTTACAGACAAAGATTAAAGCCAAGGTTGAAGATCGACAGGCGAAAAATAAGAAGGGAAAATAGACTGCAAAAAATTTTATCGTTCAATTGATAGAGTTAAATCTACACTCTTTCACGTTTCTTTGATTTTAGATCAATTTTCTTAGCCGTCCTTGCAGATGCCAACAAATCTGGGATGCTTGGGTCAGGAAATGAAATATCAGTGCATTCTGGAGTCGTCTCTCCCTCTAACACTTCTATGTTTTCACACGCTGTTTTGAATGCAATATCAATCGCGTCATGAAAATGCAGCTGTTTGCCCCAAAGTAGATCAAGGGCGTTCCAGGCAGGCTTGGAATGGAGCAATAGATACTCATTTGCCGGATTTTGCTTGAATGAGTAGTTTCCAAATGTAACAGACAAGGCCAATCTGGAAGCAACGAGGAGACGTAGATGCTTTCTTTCGTCGGGTGTTAGAGGATATGAGTAATGAAACCCACGCAGAAGAGCGCATGCTGCGGATATTGATCGACCTGCCTTGCCGTGTGAAGTGAGGAGAGCATAAGCCATTGCGGTTGTGACATCTAACACTCGCCAGCTTTTGTGCAGTAAGAAAGTGAGCAAAAGAGATAGAGTTATGCACACCATCAAGCGACAAGAATCCATGCGAGTAAACGATGTACAACTGCCGTCGTCATGAGGTTCACTATTTCGTGCGCGATTCATGATAGCGTTGACAGTCATCAGGGGCTTTAATCCTGGAAGTGGTTTGTTCTTGCTCGTCGAAATGAAGACTCTAGTACAGTGTGGAGATTCGAGAACAAAAATGGCCTCCGACAACGGTTTGTCAATCGGTCGACCTTGCTCTCCTCCTTACCAAGAGTCTCTAGTATTAACGAGCAGCAGGCAACGGCAAACGAAGCAGAAAACACTAACCTATACACTGTATCACCAAAATCTATTGCGCCAGAAACTCGTAGTCCGGTATGATCGTGATCACTAACAATAATATTTGCATCGTTGAAATCTCCGTGGTTGATACCCATACGAAACTTCTTACCTTCATTCCCTTCCAAAATCACGGTGCGAAAAGTGTCAATAACGCTGGTCACAAGTTTCCTTCGCTCAGGATCATCAATATGTTCTACATATGGCATCGCGTCCATTAGATGTCTTCCATCCCACGCGAAATATCGTTTAGATATCTCCAACGCGGTTGCATCAGAGGCAGCGAGGTCATCTAGTGCATGGCACATACGGCCAAGGTAGGCCCCCGCATCCACGAGTGTTTCGAGCGGGAAGAACTTGGTCGACGAAAGCGGTATTCCGTCAACCCACGTGTGAAGTCTTATGACCAAGTCTTGAGGCATGTGCTCTGAACTTACAACCTGAATTGGAGAGAGGACGAAACCATTCGTTTATCAGTGTGTTAGCATACGAGAAACTGTGACATGAAAGGTCGATTCGTCTCACCGGAAGCTCTCTGATACAAACAGATCGGTCTCCATCTTCTTTTTGAGAGGAATGACTTTTTACGGGTATTGTTTTACATGTTGTTACATTATACTCAGGTTTGGCCAAGTGATCATAAAGAGCTGTATGAAGGTCGATAATGCTAGTTTCTGTGTGTGTAGATTCGCCCTCCTCGATGTTCGTTTCGGATCTGTTCCTCGCTGAATGAAGTCTAATGAACTTCTCGGACTCGACGCCGTTGTGTATCTTGAGCAGAGCCTTCTCCCCATCAATCTTGACGAGATAATTGGCATCATCGTATGAGTCAAGTTCGCGGATTACCTCAGCGGGTGCGTCACCTGCCACGTAGAAATCATTAAGTATCGACAAAACCTCTTCGGTCGAGACTTTGGGCTTGAGAAGCTTTCTGCGGTCTTCGTCTTTGTTTGATGCCATTGTGATTTGGCTGCTTTCGGGCAAAGTTGCCACAGGGAACGTTAACGTAACAGAAACTGATGGCCACGGACACTCGCAGGTCAATTGACATGATATTATGTCGAAACCTATTAGGAACAAGTATGGGACAATAATACCATATACCATATTGTACCGTACAGACCCCATACCATATTCATGATAACCATGTATGTGTAATAAACAGTTTAGATAGTATGGTAGCATGGTACACACATACCCCATACTTCTCGCATGTTAGGATCGATTTCATATCTTCGAGCTCTTGGGCTATTTCATTTTGGATTTCATAGCGATAGCTCCTATTCTAAAACGTTTGCTTTTCACAGAAGATCGCGGAGACAGGCAAAGCGTCGCTGGTATTGTACAATACCATACAATAGCGTCAACCGCGTCACAACCTCTATCCACAAAATAACAGACCAGTTCTGATTACCAATTATTTGCACAAACCCAACTCTTCAAATCCCTACAATGCAGGTGAGTTTATGTAGCCGTGGGTGAGCTCACGTTCGGCTAAGCACGGGTTCACTGTGGATTGTCGCGAGCCGGACCACAAGCTTCCTACTCGGCGTGATTAGCCTATGATGTAATCAAAAGATTGTACGCCCGACGAATCCCTCACAACAACACCCGATCTGCAACGCTAACTGTATTATTTAGACTGACGCTGACCTGATTTGTCTCGCCGCATTTGCCCACAGATTTTCGTCAAGACACTAACCGGGAAGACCATCACACTTGATGTCGAACCATCAGACACCATCGATAATGTCAAGACCAAGATTCAAGACAAGGAGGGAATCCCTCCCGATCAACAGCGTTTGATCTTCGCTGGTAAGCAGCTTGAAGATGGGCGCACCCTTTCGGATTACAACATCCAGAAGGAATCTACTTTGCATTTGGTGCTTCGTCTTCGCGGTGGACACTGTCAAGGTAAATGTCTTTCGCGAGATTGATAGCTTCTCAAAATTGTGTCTGTCGTGCTTACTTAACCCCATCCTTGTGCTTTTTCCAAGTGCCCTGCGGTATTTTCGATGATCCTGCGATTGTTGCTGAGATCAGGCAGGCTTCAGAAACGATTCGTAAGGCCATGGTGCAATCAAACGATCTTCATTCTGGTCTTACTGCTGCGAACTCCGCCCAGGAATTGAATCAGATGGTAAGTTTTTTACATCATCGTTTAGTCTCTCGGGGCTCTCATTTCTATTCGTTGACGAACACTTGAACACTTCTTTCGTCTTATGTCATGCTTCGATTTATTTGAAACACAAAATCAACCTTGTTTAGATTCGTTGGGTGATGACGAAAGAGGAGCACGCGTCAAAAATAATCAAACTTGTTTCCGAGTATTGCCTTTGCCAGCGAGTGAAGAAGGAGGTTTTCGCTTCTGAAAGTGATTATGTTGAAGCCCTTAAGGCTCATCATGCTGTGATGCAGGCGGCGATGAAGTGCAAGCAGTCGGTTGATCCGGCCGTGGTTGATGCCCTTGACCATGCCATTGGTGACTTTGCGAAGATGTATACCAAGTGAATGAACTTGTTGCTTTGTGGCAGGTATGGTGCTTCGAAAGTTGAAAGACGATAGAAGGAGTTGAGTTGCTCGTAATTTTTTCTATTAGCTGAATTGAGTTTTACAAGGATCAATTTATGGACACTTCGTTATCAACGACATTTAACCGCGTTATGATTTCCTTCCAAGATAGTAAACCTTTAGACCTGATGTTTTACTGCACCCATGACACCAGGAATAGCTGTTCATGGGTTCTTTCCTCAAGGGAAAAAATGCGCTGTGTCAAACCAGTAGCCCAACAACCGCTCGACGAAAACAATCAGTTTCCTTCCGGATACACTGCAATCTTTTGACCTTCCCCTTTACGTTGTTGTTCGTGACAGTTTGTGCAATTCTCGCTCGATCGCAAACCAAGCATTGTATTTTTTCATATAAAGTTGGATACATCTCAGCAGCAGCAGGAATTGTCACAATGCCGGCTCGTATAAACCAATCATGTGCCCATCTGGGGCTCGTAATGCTGCAACTTTACCATGTGCAGGGTATTGAATCGGCCCATCAAGGTGAGCACCCATTTGTACACATCTTGCCACAGTAGAATCCATATCATCGACGTCAAAGCTCAGAAAAGGCGAGTAACCAATTCCTAATTGCGCCTCGGAGTAAACAGCCTGTATACTAAGTCGAAAATTTATTGAGGAATGAGATGTATCGACAGATTTATTGCCCAAAGAGGATCCTATTGGACACACGAGCTCAGCCCAGTCGTCGGTATGGCGAACTACCGCCAATCCCAATCCATTCTGATAAAAATTGACAGCTGCTGCAACGCCATTCGAACCTCTGACCATTAAAAGAGCACGGCCGAAGCTGATGCAAGCTGACGCCATCGTTGTTGTCGTGTTTGCTGACGCGATCGCTGCAGCCTCACCGTGAGTGAAGGCGACTGCCAGCTAGAGTTGGACCAACAATGAATTGAAGAGGGGTCCTCCAGGTATTGTATCAGATTGTACAATACCGTATTTGGTTGACATATCATCTAATAAAATTATATCGTGGAATAAATACAACATACATACAGCATGGTACAGGATTTGGCAAATCATTGTGACTTATCATAGCTTTCTTTCAGTGGACAAATCAACATAAAAGATTCTCGTGACCCGTTATGGTAGTTGTGAGAATGGACAGAATTAAAAATGAGTGTAGAATTAGTGGGTTTAAACGACTCCTTCAGCCGAAACAACGTAGTTGGCCGGTCGACAGGGACGTCGTCGTGTCAGCGTCGTGTCTGCATGTCCTTCGAATGTTATGGTTCGATTGAAGGGCGCCGGCGCCAACTGCAGAGCGATAATTTGTGAAGCTTGAACAAGCCCAACGGCATCATGGCCCAGTCAACCGTGGACAGTGGAAAATGGCGGCAGCCTCTCGAGAGGGCCATAATGTTGATGAAATTCAGAGGATTCGCCTCATCTCAAAACGAGCAAGACCCGTCATGTAGATCAGAAGAACCATTGCAAACTCTCATTTTGCGAAACATTGGTCCATTCATACTTTTTTGCGTGAAGTTGATTTCATCCGTAATTGGGATGGCCGTGTTGAGTGTCGTAACATATTGGTTCGTCTATTCCGCCGTGATTATGAGAGGACTTGATGTTCAGTCTCGTCCAATATTCTTTGATTACTCTCCAGGGAAATCATCTACTCCGCTGGGAAGAGTGGATCTAAAGTCAACATCAACTTCTCCCTGGCTTTATGTATGTGGCAAGTCTGATTCGAACTTACCTCATTCTACGTCAGGTCCCAATTTTTGCATACAAGATGACAATAGTGTACGCTCCGAACAATCCGACAATATGAATCTGTCCTCTGATGCTAAATCATCTTATTCGACGATTTATCATAAGATGATGTCACATAACAATGGGGAATCGCAACATTATCAGGCAAATCATATTTTGAAACCAGGTCAAAGATATTTTATCGAAGTTGGTCTTACACTTCCAGAATCCGATGTAAATAAGAAGCTCGGAATGTTCATGCTCACCGTGGATCTCAGATCATCTGATGGATCACTATTAGCAAAGTCAAAGCAATCATCATTGTTTCCCTATGAAAGCGAATTAGTAGGACTAGCTCGAAAATTAATCTTGCTTCTGCCTCTGATATCTGGTGTCATAGCAGAAACAAAAACATTATCACTGTTGTGCTTCGACAACTACGTTGATTCAAGCAACAGTAACTCATTATCCTATGCTGAGGTTACCTTGGACGTGCCTTATCTTTCGCGGAATCCTGCTGCAAGACGCACAATAGAAATTGTATCTGCGAATCTTCATTACGGAAGGATGATGTCACCACTACAGAGATTTTTCCGCGATTGGTTCTACTCCTGTGCCTTCTTTGGGGTTATCCTCATCTTCATTTGCTACGGAATTCTTGTGTTACATCTGGCCAGTGCACAGGGATGGTTGCTGAATCGTGATACATACGGATATCGACCATTTGATGATATTTTGGAATCAGAGAATGATTCAATCTATAATTTCAGCACTGAATCACAGATGAATTCTTTGAGTGAAGCAGGTGTAGAATTTCTAGATGAGGAAGACAATGATGGCGCATGGGAACCCTTGGATGGTACAGAAGCCGGCCAAAATGAAAAATCAAACATAATTCCAGATGACGAGTCGATTGCTTCAAAGAGCAATTCTAAGTTGCAGTCAAATGAACTTTTGAATGCAACTTGTGTGGGGTCTCTTGCTGATAGCCTCAGGAATCAAGGTGGAAAATCAAGTTCTCTTTCCAGAGACGACGAACAAAAGATCACTATGATTCGAACGGATATTAAGAAGACAAAATCTGCAAAAGAAGAAGAAAAGTGCTTAGCAGACATGGTCATGAAGGGACTATCAAAGTGGGAAGTGTTTACTGGTACGAAAATCATTGCATCATATCCACTCTGCTTTTATACCACTGGTCATCTCTTACTTCTGTGCCATTCGGCATTTATTTCTAGACCAAGATGATCCAGACAATGCTTTAAGTTGATTGTACACCAAGAATCAAGCTGTTCACCTCCGTCGGGTATTGTTGTCCTGAAGAAGATGAATGCATGATTATATTGCATCATTTGTTGGCTATGTCAAGCAGTCATTTTGATTTTGGACATGAAATTTCATTCAGACAAGTTGATATATAGATATAACAAGAGAAGAAAGTCGATTCTCTCATTGATGCAATCAAAATTATTTGTGCTTATCATTGATGTACAAATAGACAAGACAATCGCAGTATTTCCAGTATGACGACTTACTGAGTGCATGGGGCTGAGCTGTTGGAGTGCCAGACTTAACAGGAAACTGGCGTTTTAATGACTTTTTTAAGAGGAAGCACTGATGGACTGATGTTTTATTTCGCCTTGTTTTTATCATTTGGAAAGTGTCAAGCAAGCTACAATGCAGAATGTATGTGTCTTAACTGGTGAAACTTGATGATAAGAACTTATCTGCACATCAATTTATTGTTATTCTTTTGTTTCTTTATGCACTCACCTTCTTGGTTTCTTGAAATTTATCAGGATCGTTCGTTTTTCCATGGATCATTATCATATTAATCTGAGAATTCTATATGATGAGAATTAATTTTTTTGTAGTCTCCCATGCATTACCTGCTGGTCATTTTGGTCTGAAATTAGCAAAAGATAAGGTACAATAAAGGTAAAGGAAATGAGCTTAAACTACAACTTTTCATTATTAAAGCATATAAAATAGTTTTTTTATAAATCAAATAAAATTGTAACTTTTTAAAAATATTCCA
>JALLPC010000548.1:0-12578 GCA_036940045.1 Stephanocyclus meneghinianus | reverse complement strand
CGCAATCCAACCCCGATGAACTTGCCGACGGCATCTCTCGTTGGATTGAAGCCAGTACTTCCTTCTTTTACGTCGAGATCTTTTCGCTTGTGCTCGTATTCGCGTGTTGGGCGCAGTGGTCTCCATGGGTGTACACGAAATATGCATTGAGTGTGGGAGCAGTGAGCTTGGGTATATGCGTGGTATTGCAGACGTTGGAGTTTCTTTTCCCGGGATTTTTGGCAAAGGTAGTGGTGCCCGAGAGGGAAGATGGGAGAGGCGGTCATACCGTCGAGAAAATTTGTAGCGTGTTTTTGTTGTTGTGGTGGACTATTGGGACTGGGATTATAACTTTTCACTGTGAGTTTGTTCTATTTTCGTTTTCAGCAATTTTTATCTTTCGAATGGTGGTCTCTGCGTAAGCTCAACCACGAATGCCGACTATGTGCTGTGTATTCTTTTATAAAAGATCCATTCTTCTATACATCCAATGGTTGGTTTGCAGGTGAGTGCATTCGTAACACGACTGTTCCTCACTTTATGTGCGTCCATCTATTCTGAAAGCAGAATCATGGCCACTACACTCTTCAGCATGGGGAGGCTTCTTCGCAACCTTACACTGGTGCCTTGGCATCGACACTTCAACTTTTAACGATCTATCCGAGGGCCTCAGATACATCAAATTCCTACAGTTTTGGTCATTAGTCCTTATTTTTGCTTCGATTACTCCGTTAAGATACAAACGGGATGGGTACGGGGGAGCAGGTTTCGCCATTGCAGCGGGAGCACTGACATTGATAGCATGCATGTACGTGATTTCATTGTACGATGAATTGTCCAGAGAGGTCATGCGAATGACGATGATGTTGTTGTTTCTGCTGTGGGCGTGTGTGGCTGGAGTTTGTACTTTTTACGGACCGTTTTTGGTTCCCAGTAAGTGATTTACCGCCGGATCTCGTGCTCATCTTTGCGTATCAGATGCTTAACAGGACCTGCTTTTTACATAGGCAATGGGTACTTTGCTTGTTGGATAGGATGCTTTTGTGCATTCAAACTCTGGATAATTCAATGGTCTTCATCCGAGAGAGAGTGATAATGGCGAGAAATGTTAAGACTCCGTGCTATTGAGATACAGAAGATTTGTGATCTATATTATCCTAGTGTTATATTGTACGATCCTTAATTGAAATTAGTAACTCTCGTGTTATCATCCTGTGAATGATTACACATCTTGACAGGCATACATGCATGTTCTTGTACACACCAACTCAATAGATTCCGACACTCACATTAAATTGCTTCATCTTCCCTCGAAAGCAACTCCAAACCAAACATTGCAGACAACAAGAAACCACCCCAACTTGCAAAATAACCGTTTCCTGCAAGCACAAGACATTAAGTGTTAGTGCGGTGCAATTGTGGTATGAAATTAATCCGACGCATGGTGAAGAAGGAATATTTTTGTCTCACCAGTTTCAACAAATGGTCCACCAAATGTAAGCACTGATGTTTTGCCAAAAAATGATTGGAAAGAAGAAAAGACAATTAGAATCACATCCACAAAAAGGAACTCCCACAACGCAACGACAAATTCCATGATCCCTTAGTAACATACTCACACCCTGCAACAGTTGCCCAGATGGCAAACAAAAATGCTGCCGTAACTTTTAAAAAAGCAAATTTGATTTTGACATAGCCTTTGAAGAGAAAGCCACAGAGAAGGAATGTGATAAGTCCAGCAGTCATCCCCCACGCGGCCCGGCCCAAATACGTCCTGGCAGTAACGGGCTGAATTGTGGCGAATACCTCCACAATTCCACAGACACACAAGAGCAAGAGTAGCTTCCTATCATACGGGAGATTTGTGAACTGAGCCGTGTCTATGTTCAGCGCCCATTTCGTAGTAAAAATCAACCCCCCCCAGGCAGCGAAATACCCATTGGACGTAGTTGGGAACGGTCCCTTGAAGGTGATTACCCACGCCCCGACGGCCCACCACAAAAGCAACAGCAAGCTAACAATCTTTTCATGTTTATCCAAAGTACCCGGGTTGATGTATTCTCCTGTCTGAATCGCAAGACACGCGGCCAAGGAAAAACATGCGACGATAATGGCATAAATGGACAAGCCGTCGGAGTCTGTCTGGAATTCTCCAATACACGCAAACATGAGGACCAAGGAACATAGCTCTACGAATGCAAAACCCTTGGCTTCATGAAACCAAGCTTTTGTGCCTTCCACTACCTCCGCTGTCGTAGTAAGACCGCCAGTGCCGGTTTTTCCAGCTTTCGGGGACTTCTCTGGCATGTCGTTCAAATCAACTTCGTGCTGCTCTATTTCTGCGCTCTCTTCGTCCATGCTGGTCGTAGTTTGCTCCCGCTCTCGATTGATTTGATTTGATGTCAAATTCGAAGTGAAATCTTTTTGGGAATATCTTATATTATATCAATGAATTCGTTCGATAACGATGATGAATTGTAATGGTGCTCACTTTCGCACGAACGATCCCTTGTATCGTGCAGGCTGGATCTTGTGAAATAATTATTGCCAAACTTGTGAGAGGCAGGATTCTGGCAGGATTGCTGGCAGTCTTTCTTGACATTTTTCCCTTTGACAGATAATCTTTCCAAAAGATTCCTTTCTTACATCAAAGGTATTTTTAGCCGTCGAGAGAGGCGGACAGACCACGAATTGGAAAAACAATTATTCGCCCACTACTTTTGTCATTCACTTATAGCTTTTAGATCAAAATAGTAGCAACTCTGAGTCGGCGGACCCCCGTTTATAGTAGAGCCATTCCACAACCAAGCAAACAAGGCACCCCCCCCCTCTCCCAGACCTCATGCACATCACATACCATAATGCGGTCCATCTGCCCTGCATTCAGGTCAATCCACAAGAGACTATCTCTATCTGTCCATAGTCTCACTCCAGGCCAATGAAGTCAGGGAACAAACACTGAATACCAAAGACAATGGAACAAACCAAATCCTTCAACACCCGCGGAGGCAAAAACCGCCTTCGCTTCACCTCCTCCAAATCCCGCGCTAAACGTGCCAGCGCTGACATCTACCGTGCCAACATCGGCGAGCATCTTTCTTCCACCAGCTCCACCGCCGTGCGAGAAAAGAGGGTTCACGATGGTAGCAGCGGCGATGGTGGTGGAAAGAAGAGAAGAAAGAACAAGAATTTGAAATCGAGTGCCGAGGCGGATACAACGGTGCGTTTCTTTGAGAGGGACAATGATGCCGAAGGATTTGGTATCGGTCGCACCGCCGTGATTGTCACGTCGGCGTCGCGCCAAGACGACAAGGACACGTCGAATCTCTCGAAGCGAGATGACTCTCGTGGTGGAATTGATGACGAGGACGAGGAGAAGGACGCATCGCAATTGTTACTCACGGGAGGGACAGAATTTCTCACTGAGATTGAAATTTCAGCGCAGAGAAATGGATCACAATTATTCCAAAAGCTGGTTTGGGAATTAAGGCCGCTTTGTAAGTCTTTCGCGGAGTTACTGTACCACAAGAAAACGATTGTCGAATTGTTGTGCACGAATTTGTTGAGCGATGATATTCACACTGGTGGATTCATCGCAAATGTTGCGACAAATGACGTTTTACATCTCCTGGGGGTGTTGGCCCGTGAACTTCGTGTTGAAATTTATCCATTCTTGAATACCAAAATATTGCCGCGTATCATCGATGATATGCTAAATCCTCCACAACTGACTGGCGTAGGAGAGAGCTCTGAAAGACAGAACCACAGAACACAATTGGACGTGGCTCATATTGAAGCTGCCTTTCGCTGTATTTCCTATCTCTTTAAATACAACTCAGAGGAACTCGTCAATAGCAAAGATGCATCTTCCTCGGAAGACACGAAGCAAAAGCAGCAACAATCGAAACACGGTGATGCCGACATATTACGCCAATACTATGGTAGAACGATTTGCCATAAACGTGATGATGTACGGAAATTGGCATGTGAAGCATTTGCACCCTTACTTCGAAAATGCACCGAGAAAGGATTGCAGCGGCATTTGATGAGGACCGTTAAGGCCTTGGCAACTTCATCGGCCAATGCAAAGACCACGGATGAGAATTCTAATCATGATACAGATGGGTCAAACATCAAGGTCACCAACAATATGAAACGAGCATTAAATGATGCTGTTGATGGAGTGTCCTTTCTTTTATTTGAAGTGGCACGTGGTGCGAAGAGGGCGCACTCAAGAACAGCCCATTTGGTCATTCGATCTCTTATGGATTGTTTGATCGGCTACTGTAGCACGAATGCACAAAAATGCAACGACACCAAAAATATTTATTTGGAGAAAAATAAAGCGGAAGTTGTGTATGAGGTAGCATCACTGTTTCTGTATAAGCTGCGAGGTCACGTAGTTCGAGGGACTCCGATGGAAGAGACGATTATTGATAGTGCACTTCTACGAGTTTTCGATGAGATTCACCGAGCGTTGGATGCAGCAGTTTCGTTGATGAAAGAAGCCGTGCCAAGCTCCGGAATTCACGCGTCAGTCGTGGGGCATATCGTTGATCTGATCGCGGAAATGGTCAGCTTTCAAGGAGGGAGGCTTATTCGAGGCACCGATACCAAGCCTACCGAAAGTGATAGAATTGTAAATTCACTGCAAACACTCCTGAGCAATGATGTTTACTCTAAAGCTGGGAAAAAGCTAGAAACTCAGATATTGAATTACCTTTCAGTTGCATGGAAGGTCAATCCAAATCATCCATCGTTTACGCTTCGCCTCGGAAAGTTCTTTCCCCGTATTGTCTCCCCTAATGTCTCGGACGACGAGGATAAACTTCGTCCTGCAATCTTTCTTGCAACAAAAATGCTTCCTTATCTACCACAGAAGGTGGCGTCCCAGTCACTTATCCCATCTCTTTTAAGCGCTGCTTCGCTCTGCATCGGAAAGGAAGGGAATTTGTCTGACGATTCTTTAGTCCTGCTTCATACCATTTCAAGTGCAACTTGGTCAGTGAATGAGAGCCAAGAATACGACGTTGATGCAGATGATGCAGCTGCAGACTCTTTCTTTTCAGTCGAATCAGCACTACAGCTTCCTGTAATTCCATCTAAAGTACGACGTTCTTTGATTGATCTATGTTTGAGAGATGATCTCAAGGATTCAAAGTCTACATGTAGTTCATCTTGGATGGAACGACTTGCCCGGGTGGGGTATGCGGTACGATGTCTTCCATTTTTGGTATGCCTTGAATGTTCTGGAGATGGCAGCGATGAAGATGCAGAAGACACTGTTGTTACTTCTTATGACGAATTAAAGAAGGTATTGAAGTGGTTTGTTTCTATCATGAAGCATTTAGACACAGGGTTAAAAAAAAACTCATACGGAAATTATGAAAGTCTTCATGTCGTTCAGGCTCTAGTCATCGAATCCTTTTCTAAGGTGGCAATTGAATGTCACAATAGGGAACAATCTGCAAAAATTCAATCTGCGTTGCAAAAAACTGCGACTAAGATAAAGTCCTCCGCCGACTCGCTCTTGTCTATGCAACCAAAGTCATGTTGGGTCGTCAAGTGCGTGGCTGCGCTTCTAACAAGTTTGAATGTCATAGAGCCGGGATCAACACTAAATGAACGTTCCAATGAAACATTCGAGCTTCTCGTGCCTAATTTGTCAGAGGCAAATCATTTTCTCAGGTTATACACCCTTCAAATTCTTGATAGTTATCCAAAACGCCCTTTTGTAACTGACCACGCTGAGCTAGACTTGACGGACGACCTTGAAGAAGAACCAAGTTATAAGCCAGGTGGTGTTAACGTAGGCGAAGAACAAACTAAGGGGATGTCAGAGCTGGCGGGTCCATGCGATGTTATTTCATTGCTGAAAACAATAGAAGCAATCCCTGTTGCTTTCGCAAATGAACGCAAGCTTACTTCCCAAATCGGTCGTGTTGAAGTTTATGCTGCAACAGGAAAGCTTCCTGTTTTATATGCCGAGTCCGCTGTTAGTCATATGCTGGGATTGTTACATGTGAAGTTTTCCCCCATTTGGCCAGCCGCAGTACGAGTTATCGTTGCTCTTACAACAGCTCAGGAAGGTCCTACGTGGCCACATGTATATTCTGCTCTTCAAAAGTCGATGGAAAAGTCCCCCCCTGATTTCGATAGCAGCGTTTTTGTTATGAACTTAACTGTAGTGAAACACGATCAAAACGACTCAGTTCATACGAAAACATTGGTCGATCATCATAACCGTTGCGTCGCTTGGGACAGATCAAATGGATCGAATCACATGTTTGGTTCTCAAGACCGAGTGGAAGGCCAGGTAGTGCCCCGCAATTCGAGAGCAGATGATTTAACTGTTTTTGGAAATCTATGGAATATCATGACCAGTGCTCAGCATTTGACAACCACAAAGTCTAAATTGGTCGTTCCACTATTTTTTGAGTTTATGGCTTATCAATATTATGTCTTCCATCCAGACGATCCAGATATACCTGAGGTCAACTTGTCGGACATTGTCGACTCGAGGTGAGAGACCGTTCAGTTGAGAAATGAAAGCGTGTTGCATTATTTTAATGTAACTTATATTGTTTTGCTTTTCTGTGATCGCGTTTGTAGATGTACTTGGTCACGTCATGAGTTAGGGCGGAAATCCGTACAAACAAAATTTGAGTGCTTCCTTAGAATGTTTGCTGCTGTGAAGGGGCCACAACAGCTTTTTAAGCATCACCTACTGATGCAAATGTTTACGGGTTTTTTATCTAATCCTGATACAAAGGTGGCAAATCTGGCATTATTATGTCTTCAGAAGTATAAGCTATCGTATCTGGTGCCGTATGTAGATTCTCTCAAACAGATGTTGAAGAAAGATGAATTGAGAGACGCCCTAGCCAAATTTGATCTTTCTGTTGACAGTGACTCGGTAGATGCAGAGCACCGGCTCTCGTTGATACCCATTGTGACAAGAATCCTTTTTGGGCGTCTTGCATCTCGCGGTAGCGGGTCCAAGTCATCGAGAGATTCGCCTGCGGCAAGACGGGCAGCTATATTGGCATTTTTCTCTCGAATGGGCAATATCAATGGGGAGCTTACATATTTTGTGTACATGATGGTTAGGGCATTCATTCCGCCAGGAAAGATCAGCTCTCAATTAGATAGCCAAATTATATTGTTGGGGAAATCAATTGAGTCTTTGAACTCTATCGTTTCGAGAGACGTTAGAAGTGTCCCTACCCAAAGACAAATTGGGTTTCTTAATTTACTATCTGATGTCATAAGTCAGATTGGTTTTGGTGTTGATCATGTTGTGCCTGTCTTCATGAACCTTCTCCTTAGGATGTGCGAAGAGGCTCAGGATGCACTTGTTGCAAGTACAGAGCACCCGTCACCGAAAACAGAAGAAGGTCACGATGAAGAAAGCTCCACTCGCAATGATAAAAATTCTCAGTTTGGTAATGAAAATTCTCAAATTGGTCGCATCAGGACACTGGCTTTCCTCCGAATAGGAGAGCTGCTTACGAAATTTGCGTCTGCAGTCGATTTTTCTGCCTTTGGCAATCGTTTGTGGAAGGCAACATCGTGCTCGCTCCGTGCACTTCCAAATACAGTAATCAATGCAGAAAACCCGCCCAGTCTTCTTCGACTTATTGAAAGTATCTCAGCGCATGCAAAATTATTGACCCTATTCGATCAGGGCAAAGATGTCATCCCAGCTGTCTTCAAATGCATTGCGGGAACGACCCGATTAAAAGTTATGAATTGCGTTCTTCGTGTCATAGACAATCTGCTTACAGGAGGAGGAACAGTCGATGAGAGCTCAAGAGTAATCGATCCAAAATTCATCGGTCAGACCTTGATCCTGGAACATATCCATCTTCTCATTACGCAGTTCAATGAAAGGTTCATGTCTAAGATTGCTAAGTGTGACAATGGAGACGGCACCGACGAATATTCTGACAGGGGACAAAGCTTCAGAACAACTGAAGGGGTGCAGCTAGATATTCTATGCCGTGTTAGTGAATTGCTCTTGGCTGATAGCAGCACTAACGATGATCATATTAAGACGATGGACAACCTTTGCGGGTTGTTGGTGCCATCGTTGAAGTTTGACACTCATCCAAACCAGTTACACCTGCTGCGGATAGTCGCTAACTTCATTCCTCGGGTGCCTGCTGAGTCCGCCAAGTCTCATTATCATGCCCTGTCAAAGGTAGGTCGTTTGTTTTATATGGTTGTTCTCCTCATTGTTCTTCTGATTTGGACATACTCATACTTGTGTACTAATGAATACTGTATTTTTTGTCAGTTACTTGGACCAAAGAAGTCGGATGCAGGAATATCATCGCATGAAATGCGCCAAATAATAACGACCGCATTATATGCTATCGGAAACAGGTCTCCCACTCTACGAAAAGTAACAGAAGCTACTCGTGACCTCAATGCTCCTAGCACTTCACATGTAGATGAACACGACTTCAAGCGTATGCTACCAGTTCTTAATTCGTTAGGTTCCTCTGCTACAGCCAAGGGCAGCTGGCTTGATCTATCGACACTGAAAGATGGCAACTCTGGGGAACCGCGAGTACTGTTTCCTCTGATGTATAGTTGTCTTCACATGTTATACAACCCCGATGCTGTCGTTGCCCGAGCTTCGAATAAGGCTCTAAAGTCTCTCATAACAATCTGCTTTGAACAGGTGAACGATTTAACTGCGAATCCTTGGATACAATTCGTCGAGAAAACAGTTGTACCATGTCTCAGAATAGGTTTAATGACGAGGACTGATGATGCCAGGTATGAGAGGCAAAGCGTATCTTGCGCTCTATTTCCATCACGTGTTCTTATTTTCAGTTAATCACTTCTCATGCTCATTGTCCTAGGAGATATTTTATTTTGCTGATATCGCATGTCGCGCGGAACTCAAGTGACTTCAAATCCCCTCATCTGTATGGAGATCTCAGCTCACTAATCAGGGATGACGACCAAGACCTTGACTTTTTTCTGAACGTGACCCACTTGCAACTGCATAGGAGGGTCAAGGCATTGCAAAGACTGCGAAAAATGATCTCCACTACAGATGCTATTCCTCTTTTTTCGGAGCAGTCAATTGGAAATGTGCTTCTTCCAATCGCCATCCACCCTGTGTATGAATACAAATCAAAATCCGAAGATTTATTTGTAGTCGAGGCAATTGCAACAGTAAAAGTATTATCGAAGCATTTGCCATGGGGCAAGTACTCCGGGGCACTCCAATCTGTTCTTAATTCACTAACACGTCAACCCGAGAAAGAGAGGTACTTGATCTCTTTATTATGCGCGATGATTGATGCCTTCCATTTTTCTGTAGAAGCAGACGCTAATGGATTAGAGGCAAAACTTTCGGCAACAATCGAAGGGAATGGGGTAAGACGTTCTGAGAGATACTTCACGAACATACTCAATCTAAATATCTCATCAGGTTTGCGCTATTTTGGTTAGGTATGGCGCTCATTGAAGAATAGAATCATCCCAAAAGTCGAGGCGTTTCTTGTGAAGGAAAAAACTGATAAAAGTGGCACAAAAACGGAAAGCATCCGGGCATCAGTTGTTTTAGCATTAGTGAAATTATTTCAAAAGCTTCCTACTCACACTTTCGAAGAGAAATTGCCAAGGCTGATAAAGGTTGTATCAAATGCGTTAAGGAATCGGGATTCAAATGAAAGAGACATCGCAAGAGAAACTATGGCCAAAATCGCCATTTCGTTGGACCTGAAGTACTTACCACTTATTTTAAGCGATATATCAGTGTCCCTCTCTTGTGGATATCAACTTCATGTACGCGCAGCAACTCTTCACTCAATTCTAATGGCAATTTCTGGTGTTTACCGACCGCAGACAGTGAATTCGATTGACGAGGCTTTGGGGGCCTCCTTCGATCGATGTGTTCCTGCAATGCTCGATCTTATTCAACAAGATATTTTTGGAACTTCCAGCGAAATGAAGGAAGTAGAACATGTCGAGAAGAGAATGATCAAAGAAGCTATGGGGTCAAAGAGCCAGGACTCACTAGAGATAATATCAAGGCTCATTGTGTTTAAACCGTCCATGGCGACCAGCGTTGAAAATCGCAACAAATCGACAGCTCATGTTCTTGTCAGCCCTTTTATCGAGCGTCTTCTGGATTCAGAGGTTTTGGCATCTAGTGTCCGTAAGGTCAACGAATGTCTGAATAGAATCGCGTTTGGACTATCAAACAATCCAAGTGCTTCTATTCACGAGGTTCTTCCATTTATATATGCAACGATTTCACCCTTCGTTCTTGGTGAAACGAGGAAACCATCCGACGTTGATGCAGAATTGGAGAATAGCGACGACGATGTCGAAACTCCACTTGAAGTAAGCAAGTCTAATGGCACCCCAAACGGCAATCACCAAAAGAAAAAGGCGAAAGGAGCTGTCGTTGCTGTTTCGTCTTGGGCACCATCAACTCTTGGTTCAGCAGAAAACCAACGCTCTGCCTTTGATACTAAAAGACATCAACAGCGAGACCTTCATAAGGTTAGGGATGGAATCACAGCTCCGAAATTAACAGGAAGTTTACGCCACAACCCAATGAAAATGTCACCCGCAAGGTCTTTGAACAATCCAGCACATGCAAGTGCACTGATGTTTGGCTTATCTATGTTAAATTCTTGTTTGAAACGTTCAAAACTTGACCCATCGGATGAAATGACCCTCACCATGGCGGACCCCTACCTGCATCTACTTCTGGAGTATGTCCGTTGTTCCCGAGACAACAATGGAGTTGTGTTATCTTTGCGTTGTTTGGGCTCGTTGCTTCGGGCACATCTTCCTTCCGTTCCAGCCATTGCAAAGGAATTCTCGCCAGTAATTTTGGATCATCTTACCCGATGGGGGGCAGCAACTAACACACAGACTGAGATTGTTCAAGGATGTTTCAAGACTCTCACTCTTCTCTTCTTACACCCGAAGTTGTCGTTGCCAGAGCATCAAACGTCAGCAGATGCATCCTGCAGTTTACCACTCGCTGCTCACCAAATGCAGGCCCTCATTTCTCTTCTACAATCTGCTGTAATGGAATCTGAACACCACAATGCTACTTTTGGATTGGTGAAAGCTATCTGCTCTGTGAAGTACATTTCATCTGAGTTTTATGATCTCATGGAAATCATTTTAAAGCTTTCTGTTCAAAGTCAGAAGTCTTCAGTCCGTATGGTGAGACTGTGCAGAATATTGAAATGGTCGGTCAGAATTTGTCTCATGCAGGCTTTTCGACATGTTTCCTTCTTGTGAGCAGCAAAGTTCGCAGATATTCCTTCAGTTTCTTTTAGAGTATCCTATGGGCACACAGAGACTAGAAAATCATCTCCAGCAAATTGTTCTCAACCTGAAATACGAATACGAAGAAGGAAGATTATCTGCGATTGATCTACTCTCATCTGTAATTCAAAAGTTACCTGTACCTGTTCTAGAGAGCCACTCGCAATTGTTCTTCTTGCCATTAGTTCTGCAATTAGCGAATGATAACTCGAAGAAATGCAAGGAGGCAGTGACCAATGCCATGTCTCTCCTTTTGACGCGAATGTCAACTGAGATCATTGAAAGTTTCTTCAATTACGTTAACCTCTGGTCTCAATCTTCTGGAAAAGATTCCTTCCCTATGAGACAAGCTGCATCCCAACTTTTTGGTATTTTTATAGAGTCACGTCCTGACTATATAAAAAGAGGACCCACTTCAACTGCTATCATCTCTGCCATTTCAAATGCAGTGCAAAGTTATATCCCATTTGGTGACGATAGTGGATGGGAGCTTTTATATTATAATCTTGTTTGCACCGAAAAGCTGAATAAGGAAATGTGGTCTAGTATTCTCACCAATAACGAAATCGGATTGTCACTTGTCAAATTAATGGCATACCCGCATCCTTGGATTATGCAAGTATCATTGAGAATCATCAACAATCACTTGAGCAGAATTGATCCTAAGCTTTTACTTGAACAGGGAGCCGACTCTTACATTGTGAAATCCCCAAGTTGTCTATATGACATTGCACGTAATCTCTGTCGCCAATTGGATGTTGATGACACACATTATGTTGAGACATTGTCCATCCTTGCAATTAAATCCGTGACTTGGATATTCCAAGCTATGAACCATCATCCTCACCTGTTCTATGCCAATACAACTGGCTGTAATCAGACAGACGAAAGTGAACAATTAACAAGTCCTTGTAGGTGGATCATGTCCAGACTTTCAAACATTGCAAAACCGAAATTGGGTGTCAAGCGGAGGGAGTCCATCTTCAAATGCTATGCTGCTCTGTGTGCATCGTGCAAGCCAGAAATGTTGACTCCATACTTGAGACTGATGATTGATTCCCTTGACAGGGCTATTAGAGAGGAGACGAACAACTTGCAGTCTGATGAACAACAGGCAACTCATCCGCGCATAGCCCTTCCCAAGGATGTATTGAATCTTCTCGAAGAAGTATGTGGAACAGAAAAATTCTTGGAGGCATACAGTGAAGTTAATGACCAAGTGCGGCAGAAGAGGGATCAGCGAAAGCAGGACATTGCAGCTGAGGCAGTCCATGATCCTGCATCTG
>JALLPC010000547.1:0-12585 GCA_036940045.1 Stephanocyclus meneghinianus | reverse complement strand
CGAGTGACACCGAGTGACACCAAGTGACACCGAGTGATAGTGAGTGAAACCAAGTGAAACCAAGTGAAACTGAGTGAAACCTAGTGCACTCAGTTACTCCAGTGCAAACAACCAAGAACACCTGGGTCACGGCTGAGCAAACCCAAGTAAGACCAAGTCGGAGAATTTTCCTTATCCCCAAAAACCTGAGCATGACTCCAAGTAACACTGAGTCCATGGTTTTCCAGGAAGTTGCTTCTAACCCTCGGGAATAGTTCTACATATAGCGCTGTTTCAGAAATAACAATATTTTCTACTATGGTATTTGACCAGTATCTTCAATATAACATATTACATTTAAACAAGCTTAGCATTCTCTCCATTTTTACTTTACCTCATTTTTGAGGCGTGGTAATAACGTTCCTTTGTTGTCCTTGGTTCATGTTGCGTCAGAACTCAATTCCTCATCAACTTGTGAATACCACATCTTGAAGGTGGTGAGGCGAGTGTTTGAATCAACCTTTGAAACCAGTTAATTTTCAATCAGTGCCTTTAGAAGCCACAAATATCATATGTGTTTTGTATGAATAGATTTAAAGGTCTATTCTGTGATGAACGTTATCAACCTTTGAAGTTGAATACTCAGTTTGTTAATGTATATTGACCTGCACCAGTACCCTACCAGTACCATAAAGGACACACAACGTACACAACGCCCAAGTGTCATTGCTTGCCTACCTTGGCACACGATACCTGATAATATTTTTCCATGCAAATCTTTCGAAAACCATGGTCCACCCAAACCACGCCGACGACGATTTCGAGCGCCATTGTCCCACCTCTCCCATCCCCATCCCAACCGACGAATCCACACCCCTCCTCCAATCATCCACCGCACCCGCCCTCCTTCCCTCCCCACAATCCAAATGGTACACCAATCTCACCATGCCGCTGTCCTGCACCGATCAAGACAAACTCACCGATCGATTCCTCTCCTGCAGTCCCATGGTATCGGGACTCAGAACGCTCCACCTTCCCAATCTGGAATTGCGTCATGCCATTCTCGAAGCCGCGGCCCGCACGCGGACGATGGGCCGGATCGCCTCGCACGGGGAGGAGAAGGAGGGCGGGGATTCCGATTGGGAGGGGAGCAGGAGACGTTCCAAGTCGTTGGGGGAGGAGAGGGAACGATGCTTTGGAAACGGAGAGAGGAGACGAATTGCGTCGGGGTTGAGTTTGTGTCTCGCCGAGGAGGAGAAACCTGCGGAGGAGAATCCGGTTGTTGTGAATGGAGCCGATCGAGAGCGAGGGCACGATTCGTTGGAGGAGGAGGAGGCGAGAGAAGGAGTGGATGGCGATGGAACAGCCATGTTTTATATCAAGTCGAGTCAGAGATGCACCGTATCCAACTTGGGAATCGAATCTCCTCGTCCGTCGCCCAAAAGCACCGCACGTGATCCATTGCAAACCAACACACAACAAGAAACAATGCCCAATCCCGAACGGCACTCTCCCCTCCTCTCTCTACTCTACGGCCTCGTAAACTCCTCCATCATCCTACCCATTCTCATGTCCTTCGGTTCCATCATTTACCACCACGACTTTTTTCGACCGTACCTATCCACATTGATGAAACTCACCGTCTTATCGGGGGCGGTCCATCAACTGACCTTCTCGACCGTCAGTTCCTTGCCCTTTGCGGTGGGTCAAGTCCAAGACGCCGGTTTGATCTTTTTGAGTGCCATGTCGCGTGATTTGGTGCATCGATTGCATAAGAGCGGGGAAGTGGTGGTGGAGGACGAGGTTGTTTTGGCGACGGTTTGTGTGGGGTTGAGTATTGGGACGGCGGTTTTGGGTTTGGCGTTGGTTTTGGTGGGGCGCTGGAAGTTGGCGAGTTATATGCAAATGCTGCCTAGTTGTGTTGTTGGTGGATATTTGGTGAGGTATTGGAAGAAATTTGTTAGCTTGTTCTGTGATGTTCCTTCTGCCATGATGTTGTGTTTTCTATTTCATTGCAACAGCTCATTGTTCGTTCCTTATTTTTTGTTTTCTCAAGGCATACATTGGATTCTTTTGCGGACAAGCCGGTCTAGCACTGATGGCACGCGAAAACGTTACTGGCTTGAACGACTGGGGCAAATTCTGCAACAAAGATGCAATAGTGCGAATGATACCCGGAATCATTGGTGGCGCCCTCATCTACCATGCGGTGGGAAAGTTTCGACACATGGCGGTTCTACCAACGTGCATTGTATTTTTAATGCTCATTTTCTATGCAGTTTTGTGGATCTCCGGTACAAGTGTTGAAGAAGCCACCCATAATGGATGGATCAACGAATCTGCTCCGTCGCAAGATTGGAAACATACCTGGGACTTTTTGCGAGTAGATAAAGTTGTTTGGTCGGTGCTGCCATCGCAGATTGGGACTCTACTCGCAATGATATCCGTGGTTACTCTATCGTCGTCTCTAGATATTGCCGCTATTGAGATTGAATTGAAGCGGCCATTGGATTACAATCACGAATTGACCACTGTTGGCATCAGCAACATAGTCAGTGGAATGACCGGTGGATACACCGGGTCGTACATTTTCAGCCAAACGATCTTTTCGTTACGAATGGGCATACGGTCGCGTCTCATGGGATACGTCATTGCCGTGGTGTCAATTATTGCGGTCGTAATCCCATTCGACGTTTTATCCTACATACCCAATGCATTCTTCGGAAGTTTGCTCATCTTAATATGTCTCGATCTAATGTCTGAATGGCTGATTGACGTGAGATCAAAAATGACATCAGCTGAATACGCAGTTGTGATTGTGACGTTTGGATTGCTCCAAGTGCTTGGCGTGGAGTTTGGGATATTGGCTGGTGTGGTGGTATACTTCATTCTGAAGAAGATGGGGTTCGCGGTTGGAAGGGAGCAGAATAAAATCGAGGATGTTGTTGCTGTGGGTTCATGAGCGTGATGAAAATCAGGGGTGGAAAATTTTTGACGTGGTAGCACAAACACTCCTACAGTACCGTTTTTTTTCTTGAAAATTTCCCTTCTGATGACATGTCATCTTTGGCGTTTTTTCGAAAACATATATAACCATTACTTGGTGTCGGACGGGTTCATCGGTGAGTTCTATGCAAATTGTTTCCAAGTCTTTGATTAGTTTTTGTTAACGGAGCGATCGTGCTTAAGTCTTGCTGCGCTGAAACGATTAAAAACACATGATCGTCAGACGAGTTGTAACTTGTCAAAGCCTGTCCATTCTACCATGAGTTATCTGCCGAGCAAAGCAATGGATACCGTTACCAAAGAAGATGGACCGCCTGTGCCAATCAGTGCTTCAGATATCCTTTCGTCCTTGCACGGGCGTCAAAGGCGTACAGAGCGTGGCATTTCCAAAGCCGAATTTAATGCAGCTGTCGAGTTTGGCGTAAGATCCCGTGGGTATGACAATCCCAAAACTGGCGAAAAGTCGTGGATATTCACATACAAAGCGGGAGGCATTGCAGTCGTCACCAATGACTCATGCACGCAAGAAATTACTTCCTGGGCACTGCCATGTTGGGGTATTGATATCGAAAAGGTTCCAGTTACCGAAGACATGTGGAAGTCACACAACGAAGCACTGAAGGAGTCAGTGCACCACGACCTCTGGAACTCTCACACGGTCGCGGTCATAGATCAAAGTGGCTCAATGAGAAAGACTGATGCCACGAACGGTGCCACTCGCTCAGATCTCGTTTGGTTGTGTCTTGCTGTAGATTACATAGGGAAAAGACTCAAGTCAGGAGAGGCAACCAGTCGAGACTATTTTTCCCTGATCGAACTCAGTAGTAAGGGAGAGTTCCTCATAAACCACCACCCCATGAATTGGATATTATACAATACAATCATTGATCTGCTTCGAAATCGAAGTCCTGCTGGGGATGGTAACTATCTGCCCGCAATCAAACTCGCAGAAAATGCTTTATTGTTAAACAAAAAAGGAAACTGCATGCTTCAGTTGCTTTTCCTCACTGATGGTGCCCCAAGTGATAAGCCGCCTCGTGGCTTCGGACGAGGTATGCAAGGAGGTGTTCATGTTTCACCCTACCATGAACAAGCAATCGGAAATAGCATAGCTTTTCTTGCGCGTCGGTTAGGATCGAGGCTATCGGTAGGCGCTTTTGCCGTTGGGCACGATCAGTTTCGTACTTTACAATCAATCACACGAACTGCCCAGGAATATAATTGTAAAGTATTTTTAATGCTGTCAACACTCTGCGTGAAGGAGTTATCAACAGCATTCATGTCGATGACCTCGTTGTTAACTGCCACCAAGACGGCGTCAACTGATGTGACCACAAACCGTCAGCGCACTTTTCGAGATATGATCCGTGAACCAAGAAGCTCGGTTCAATTCTATGATATGGGCGATGGAAATTGGGAGTTTTACTCTTCCAGGAGAGTGAAAAGGGCATACTTTGATAAATATGCAAACGAGTGGGTGAATGTAAATGATACGTTCAATCATCCACAGACAGTGAGACTTGCAGTCCGGAATCATATTTTTGGCGAAGGAAAAGAGCGGGCTGTGAGACGAGTTAGGGAGATTAATTCAAATGGCCATGCCATAGGGCCTGCATTGGTAGGAAAAGAGTCTTTGTATGTTGAAGACACAAATGACTCTATATCGTTTCATAAGACGTTTTGCAAAGTACAACAGCTATCACAGAAAGTGGCCGACAGGTTCAACAAAATTCTTCTCAGCCTTCCTGGTGTCAAACGAAGCTCTACTCCACTAATCTCCTTCCTTGAATGTTATGTTTTTCTACTATATGACAAGTTTGGTTCATGTCATGGGATTATGGTGGAGAAGATGCTAGATCCCACAAAGTACAAAAAGTGGAACACGAATGACGGATATGTCGATGGTATGTCACCTGCAGATTACCACCTCATGAAGAACAAGAAAGTGTGCATGCATCGACCAAAGGAGCACGATTTCACTGGACAAGATTGCTCGTTTTCCATTGATGATATACCTCAAGCATTTTCTCATTTCACCTACATCTTTTCGAAGAGGAAGTTTCTTGTTTGTGATCTTCAAGGTGTGCTAAGCACTAAACCAAATGAACCCTTGTTTGAGTTGACCGACCCAGTCATTCACTACAGCGAAATGACGGATCGACGCGATTTCGGACGGACAGATAGAGGTCAACAAGGCATCGATGACTTTTTTCGATCTCATAAGTGCTCTAACCTTTGCCACATGTTGTTTCGTCGCTGGATCCCTGATCCTTTCGAAAGTGAGATAACTCACTACGAGCATGTTCCTATCCTTGAGCCCAGCCCAAGTATTGGATTTGCAGCAATAGGAGAAGAGTCACCAACGAAAAAGTTAAAACAAGCCAAGACTGTGCGTTTCATGTTATGAGGGTCGGTCATTTTTTCGTTCTAGAAAGTAGAGTCCTCATAAAAGCTAGCAAATGATTGAACGCGTTAAAGAGAATACTACGGTGAAACAGAATTGCTTGACGGTGATTCAATCATCAAACGGTGCTCTCAACTTGTATGTTTGGTTAGATCTATTACTATTGTTATAGGTTACTATTGTTATAGGTTAAACTAAACCAAACCAATCGATACGCGGTATCCCCAGCTGTTCTAGGAAAACAAAAATAGAACGCCCTTTTCTAGCACGAGTAATAAAAAGTCTTTTATGAGAACCATGCAAGTGTCCAAAATGTTCATGATTGGTAAAGTTTCTGAAATGTTATGGCATTTTACTTACCCCCCACATTTTTAGAGACATGATCTTTCAGAAATTATCTTGATAAGGATAAATGCTATGGGTTTACCTGTATTAATTGGCTGATTGCTATATGGTTACAAAGATATATCAATACTTTCACACACACTGGTCCAAAAAATTACACTGGTATCCCAACTCAACTCTTACTATCAGCAGAGACAAAAAATATCTCAAAACAGACTCGGGATAGAGCTAATGGTGGTTCGTCTTCTATAAGTGAAATCCCTCGCTTCATCACTTACACACAAAGGGCAGGCACCTTGAACGATACACCACTCCTTGACAAAAGGTTTTTTCACTGCGAGTATAACAGAAGGGTGAAACTTGCAGCATCCATTACGATCGAAGGGGATACTCTGATCGCGACTCGTAGTCGAGGCTTTACTTTTCTTCGACATAAATGATTCACGACTCATAGACGAAGCTCTACTCTTCCCCGACACGCAGGAATAGTCAGTGCAAGAGATAAATCGTCCTTTGTTATCAAACTTCAGCCTTCGGTGATGACTACGCGAAGAAGCGGAGGCACTGCTTTTCTTGCTCTCATACTCAGATAAAAAGTCGGCATAGTCAGAGATGAGATCAGTACTGTTGTCATCGGAAAAGTAACTGGAACTGCACGTCGATCTGGTTGCAATGTCGACATAGTGACCACTCGGGGAAGGGGAAATCATTTCAAGTTTATGAAGTATGTGAGACAAGCGATCCACTGTTTGATCAGAGACGGATCTCGTAATATCACTTTCTTTCCGATTTCGCTGTCTCGTTTTGGAGTTTCGCTGTGCCGATGAATACCTCTCATTAGAAGAAGACTGGCTAGCCTTGTCAGGTCTGCGAGATGACTGGAGTCGATCATAATGGGGAATTGCATTCTTCTCCAACTTATCGTTTGTTGACCCAAATTTATGTTTTTCTAACCGAGCCAAAACGACGTATGGATCTTGATTTTTCCTCGTTTCTTCGACTTCAGATGGCAAACTACTTTTGCGGGGAGCAGATTTAGTTCTTGCTCTCTCTGACGAGTTCGATCTCTCTGATCCGCGAGATGACTTGATTTGTACGTTTTGATCGATCATGCACAGAGGACACGAGTCACGAATCTTTGTAAATCCTTCTGAACCATGCTTCTTGTACAATACCAAACCAATATGACGAACGCAATGTCCGTTTTTGTCACAATTTCTTGGTAAGTATTTCGCATACGCCCCATTCTGTTCGTGGTCACAGCTTGCATCTCGTACATTAGAAGGACGATTTTGAGGAATGACAACATTTTGCATAGGCGGGGAGGATCGCGACTCTTCGATTGACGCATCGTCATTAGACGCACGACGCCGCCTAGGAGGTGGCGGCACAATCTGCTTTCGTCGTTGCGGAGCGCCCTCTCGCGCCGCTGAACCAACAGCTCGCGATTGCTGTCGCCTGCCTACCTTCTTGCTCTCGGAGTCTTCTTCTCTTCTTGGAGGAGGAGCAAATAGCGCTGGGGCTGGCGGACTCACGCTTCGGTATCTGTTGGGAGCAGTGAACATATTGGGGTTGGCGGTTTGGTATTCCACTGTATTCCTCTTTGGGACCCGCACACAATCTGGACTTATACTTCGACTTTGAGTTTCGATCGAGCGTTGACGCAGCAAATGCATCGCCGCCTTTAATTGCTCATGACGTGATGGGTTCATTTTGACGGAATTGTTAGAGGAATTGAAACTACAAAAATCTCATGGAATGAACATCAAGATCAAATATAATTATTGTATCAAGGAAAGCATTATTGAACGATACCAAATAATTATATACTGTAGTACCGGGTCATGTTGTGCTGGCAATGAGTGGTCTTGTACGTTCACTCTCGTAGTGAGGAGCGAAAACCACAGCGGTGCATCCCACAAAGGTTACCTAATAAGGTATTTGGTGCGTAAAATCAAGTGAGGGAGTCATTACGATATTAATATAGATTGTCGCGTACCTCTACACGTATCTCGAGTCATAGTAGGAGTGTCGAAGCTTGAAGCACAGCAGCAAAAAGTAACCGTCAAGCATCATTTTTGTCGGTCTGAAACATGTCAATTCTTCCTAAGAGACCTTCTTGGGGATACGTGACTTCGACGTCGTCTTTGCTTCCATCCCATTATTCCGTCTTTTGACCCTATAGATAGACGTTGATACGACGTCCGTTACAATACCTCTATTTTGACTGTTGAGTCATATTTTATGGTACCATTACCTTCTCTAAGATCACTCTCCCCCTCTAAAAAATAAAATTATTGCGAACCTCTCGAGACGTACCGTTCAGCATACAGTTTCCCCAATTAATTAGGCCCTGGTTGCTGCGACTTTCGTACAATACTTCCGCAGGTGGTGTCAGTACGACCATCTTTGGTCGAAACCGTACACTTTGCTTTTCAATTTTTTTTGACGACAAATGACCCCCCGACCGAACGTGACACCAAGACTAATAATACATCGTGTTCCCGTCGCTTCCTGGATGACCTCGGTCCGTCTGCGCATTATATGAGAGCATTATTCAATGACTGCTTCTAGAAAAGCCTATCAAATTCAAAATCTCTGGTTTATCATATAAAAAATAATGATATCTTACAGTAGGTATTCTACATACAGTACAATACACCTTACAAACTTATGTCCCTCAAAATATTATATGGTATGGTACCATACTCCATCACACACTGCGAATGAGACCTGAAACTTGTCTTATTGCAACAACATGAACACGGTTCACCCTGCATGTATCCTGCCGAGACCAATTGTCCCCTGTCAGCCTATTATACTCTCATTTCTAAATAATCTCCTGCTGTGATGATGTCACTACATAACGGAAGCCGAGGCAAAACTGATAACTATTTCGCAGTCGGCAACAGTTCAGTCGATTGGCCTCGCCGACAGCAACAGCAAAGTCGAGGTCGAAGCAGAAATCGTGATAGGAGCGTAGGATCAACATCTAGAAAATATGGGAACAAAAGCTGCGAACGAAGCGCAGGATCTTTTTCTAAGGCATTTTACGATGACATCGACTTGAGCCACAGATGTGGTTCCAACAGCGTTTCACGCGGTCGAAGCGACAGTCGAAGCAACAGTCCGAGGAGAGTCGCGCCAACAGACGGCGGTATTGTTGATTGCCTGCCCCGAAGTAGCAGTCGAGGTCTCAGTAGAAACTGCGACCGAAGTGTGGGATCCATGTCGAGAAAAAGTCGAGGCAAAAGTGGCGAAAAAAGCAAAGGGTCTTTGTCGAAAGCGTTTTATGGCCCTATTGACTTGAACTTTAAACGCAGCTCTAGCATCATGTCTCGAGGCCGAACCCGCAGTAGGAGCAAAAGCCCTAAAGCAGGTGGTACAACTGACAATGGTATTGTCAATTTCCTGCCCCGGCGTTTAAGTCGAGGTCGAAGCATAAATGGAGACAGAAGTGTTGGATCCGCGTCCAGGAGAAGTAGAAGCAAAAGTGGCGAAAGAAGCACGGGTTCGATGTCGCAAACACTCTATGATATTATAGATTTGAGCAGGGAAGGTTATTCTAACATAATGCCTCGAAGTCACACCCGAAGCAAAAGCCCGGCTATACTCGCTCCAACGGAAGGAGTTTTTCAATATACGTTCGATGCTACACAACGTGTTGCTGGCAGCCAAGATGGCAACCGCATGCCCTTAGAAAACATCGGCCGTTTCAAGCTTCAGTTGAGCCGGCGTTCAAGTCAAGGCGGTGGTCCAGCCGAGAGAAAACACCAAGATGCCAAGAGCAAGCCATCAGAAAAGATGAGTCATTTTAGGCACAAGCCCGAGAGACGTCGAAGTCAAAGCTTGGACTCGATTGAGCGAAGGCACGAAGAAGCCCATTTCACCTCGTCAGAGAACTCTTCTGATTCCATGCATCATGTTAGCCGATGTCGTAGCCAAAGCCCCATGACGAGAGCATTTTCCGACCGCCACGGAAGACGACATAATGACATCAGGATCAAGTCATATAAGAGCATGTCTGATTCCAGGCACAATGCTATCGGAGGTCGAAGAAAATGCTTTGAAACCGAAGTTTTCCCTTCTTCGCCTTCAAGAAGACATTCAGTCACGATGAATAAAAATATTACTCCGTCAGAAAGCCCGCGTAATTTTAGACGTCATCGAAGCGGAAGCCCAAATACAAGGTCTCATCCTCCTCGGTCTACAACGAATCAAGACGAAGTCATGATCCAGAGACTACCTAGCCAGCGACAGAAACAACCAGTTAGTAAATCTACACGACCGAGCAATCGCAGTGGGCGTTTTCAAGTACACTCGTCTCCCCTGCGTCAATTAAAGACATGCAGGGAGGACGATGATAACGCATCAAGCGATTGGCCGATATCTCCGTTTCCCTCCGATTTAGTCACATGTCATGTACGACGGGCCTCATTTACTTCGGAACTTACATGCAGTGTGTCCTCTCTCATGACAGATCCATCTTCCCTAAAATCAACTTCATTCAATGATCGTTGTGATGGAACACTTAAGAGGACGAACTCTGTACCGAACAACTGTGACGAAAACGGGTATTGCATTTACCACAGAGGATTTAGATTGTACCGAAAAAACGCTCACGGGAGATTTGTTAAGATCCGCGATTCGTGCTCCGTTTGTATGGCAAATGAGTCTTTAGGTTTGGGAAACGAACCGTCCAAAACAAATTGGGATGACACAGAATCTTACAGCAAGCAGACCGAAAAAGAGACTGTTGAGAAACACAGGTCATCAAATGCGATTGCACACCTTGATCATGCAAGAGACTATCTAGGATTTTCTAGTCAGTCACCAAAGGTTATGCAACCTTGCCGTGATAAGGCACGAAGAGTACCTACATTCATCTCCTTCCATGACGAAAGCGAAACTTCTTCGTCTGACTCAGGCGAGGGGCCGGTTCAGTGGAGTACGCTTCTTGACAAGGTCAAAAGTTCTTCGTGTCATCAGCATGAACACTCCGGCGAAACGGCAACAAAGTCGACGTATAGATCCAGTTTCATGTCAGGATCGAGCGATTCTAAATCTCATTATGTCTATACCCACGAATATGAGCGTCAAAAAAGTGTTTCTTCTTGGCCACAGAGGGAATCGAAGCATTCGACCAACAACATCATAATGCAAGCTTTGAAAAGAAATCAATACTAGACGCAGCGTCGGAACAGTTTTATTAATATTCACGGGATCACTAGACTAATGAAATGAAAACGATGAATTGGCATAATCTTATTTTAATTGAAGGAAGTTGAATTGTTCTCTTGGCAATCACGTATAATGTCAGTGACTTGTGAGGAGGCTTTGCCAGTGCATAGAGCTAGAGTGCTGTTACTTTCCTCCAGTTCGCTGAGAATTTGATGCTCATTTTGACATGCCACGAGAAATTTCTTTCTCACTTAATATCATTCGGGCGGCTCGTCTTGACAGCAGACAATACAGAAATGAATCCTTATTAGTCGCAACAATAAATAAGCATAGAGCATAAATCCAGTTACGGCGTACTGTGATCACACTAATATCAATTTTCACTATTTTACACAAATCAGCTTTCTCCCAAGAAACAGACCAACTACCACCCACCCATATACTTCGAAGCGTAACTGTTATCATCCAACTCAATCAATCACTACAACATCCTTGAATCACGAAAAAAGATAGAACAAATCAGGCTTGTCAGCATTCCTAAGAAAGGGACGTCAAAAATTTTGACACCCCCTCGCCAGAACGCGTCATTACTCCATAAACTTGGATAGATTACGAATTTATTCTTTGATTCTTCGTTCATCTTTACCACCTGAAGTGACAAAGAGAAGAAATTTATTTATACATGCTTTCTTCTAACACATGTTGGCACCTCATCCACCCTTGGGTGGTTTGGGTAAATCTCCGACTCCCTTGATGTTGGATCCCACTGCTTTGCCATCTTTCCACCGAGCACCACCACCCGAAGAAGGGGATGAAGCAAATCTACTTTGGTATACTGTGTAGATTGTGAGAAATGAGAGGAATAGTGCGACTAGAGTACACATTGCGATTTTTGTTAGAGTGAGTTTTGAATTCATGTTATGAAGGCAGCGGCAGTTTCGTTCGGGGAAACAGTCGACGAAGAGAAAAAGATCTCGTTAGTGTGACGCAATCTTTACAAGACGTGAATTGATAATGCCTCAAGCTTGAGTTCGTCCATGGAAAATTTTGCCCGGAACAAATTAATCGCAAAAACAACAGAAACGAACCGTGCAATACTACAGCCACTGAATAACGTTCAACACAGACCTGAACAATCAAGCCGTCGAAAATAATCCACATACCTCCAACAGGCCCCATCGTCAAGGCGATTAAAACCAGCACCAGGATGAAATGTTTAAACTCCAAATGAAATCCGAAAACATCGACGTACGACGGAAGACGACACCTCCGACGGCCGGCTCCGCTGCCACCAGCACCAACATTTTCGTCTCCGTCTTTAATGACGTTTCCATCCGCGCCAATTCGTACTTTGCGGGCCATGAGTTGCTTGGATTTCAATTTTATATCTTATTCTGCTCAATATCTGAACTATTCCACATCATGTCGCTGACCACACTTGCGCGGCCAAAACTGGCCCTAAAGTCACCCGGAGTGTGGGTTCAGGAAACACCGGGAAATTGATTAAATCAATGTCTAAAAGTCTTAACCCCCAACTCTGCAAACGAATAATTGTTAGAAAGGCGGGTGTTACTAGAGCGGCCTTAACACTTTCTTTACGCTTCACGTCACAAGTTTACGCTGATGATCCTGTACTCTGTGGAATAGATCGTGTAAAGCATACTTGTGAT
>JALLPC010000546.1:0-12597 GCA_036940045.1 Stephanocyclus meneghinianus | reverse complement strand
CTGGTTTTAGTTTAGGCCTGAAATGAACCAAGGATGCTCTCAGGGACTCTTGCCCAATTGTGAGCCCACTATTGGGCCACAAAGACCATCCTCTCCTCTTTATGTCTAACAGAGGAAGTGGTAAATCATAGACTTTTATTTTCTTATCTCAAACTGCAGCCAATCTCTGTGACAGTGGGTGTGGGCTACAGTTGATTCTTTTGGAAATCAATTGTCATGCAAAATGCATGATTAAAGCATGAGGATTGGAGGTTGACAGTCCTCATTTCAAAAGCAGTTTAAAATGCTCATGACAATAACTTTCAACCACTTGGAACAATACCTTCTTATTTCCTATATAAAATGTTTTTCTTAATGATTGGCTTAGGTCATGCTGTATTTCTGCCGACAAGCGGATAGTTTTCTGCTGAAGAAGGCAACAGGCGTGTTGTTTTTATAACAATGGCTCCAAGTTGTCTCATAGAACCATCAGTATAAATTTCATACCTTTTTGAATCGTCAGGGTAGGCCAAGGACACATTGGCCTTAATGTTTTTGTAAAGCTTTTTTATGTACTTCTGTCATACGCCAGGGATTTTTCTTAGCCTTTTGCATTATGGACTGTTTCTTATGGCTGCACTCACCAATGAGGCTTGTCCGTGGGTCAAGAATCTTGCTGTGGTGCGCCCCAAAATCTTTATAGTATTGGACCATGTCAAGAAATCTATGGAGGTGTTCAACATTTTTTGGCAATGATAGTACAAAGATTTACTCTACTTTCTTGGGCTTTGGTTTCATAACATCTCATGAGAGAATGTACCCAAGGTATTCTGTTTCAAGCACAAAAAATTGATTTGCTAGCATTCACTTTCAATTATGCATGGTGCAGTATGACAAACCCAATCTAATTTAGCCAAATGGTCTTTCACGGTTCCTTGGTGATGCAAAGTTGTAAACTCTGATAAACTCCAGTGTGAGAGTTCCATCATTTTTGCTCAAAAAATGTCAGTAGAACTGGCAATTTCCATTTGTAAACTGAGGTAAGAGTATTTCCCCATGGAATGATAATGTTGCAGGTTTGGGCTGCATTTGGATCCAATCTAATGGTGCAGTAGTCCATGTTGAGATCAAGGGCCATGGCAAAAATGAAACATTTGAACTCTTGTAAAACAGTGCTGATTTTTGGTAATTAAAATTGTTTTCTTGTTAATCATTTATTAAGTTTCCTTAAATCACTTAGAAAGCATACAGTTTTGTCTTTTTTGGTTCTATAGATGACAGTGAAGTCCATTCAGATGCAGGCAGCCATTCCAACACCCCCAGTTCACACAAAGTAACTTGATCTAATGTGATTATTTAATTTTGAATTAAATCAAAAATACATTGGATTGGTAGTTTTATTTGGATCAGGGGTAGTGTAATTTGACAATTCTCCATTAATTTTTAACTTTTTTACAACTATTTTCATTTTCAACATTATTAACAGACCCAGCACTTCAAGAAGAGTTGGAATTGCTGTCGCTTTCCTCATCATGGTAACATTTCCTGCTTTTTTGGCTTTTTGAGAGAATTTCAAGTTTCTCCAAGGGAGCCACAACCTGCCCGTACAACTTCTTGTGGTTTTTGTCCTCGCATGAGTTTTGTAGAGACTGTCACAATGAATTAAGTATAGGAGTACCATCCTTTTTGTACAAACAACACTCCATGGTGGTGCGCATGGTGTGCATGTCCCCATGCATTTTGCACAGTTCACAATTATTGTTGATATGCATGTGGTCTGCATGCATTCTTGGATTTCTTGGAAATCTGTGTACCTAACAGGAATTTCTCTGAGGGCATTCTTGGCTTTTATTTTTACCAGGCTTTGCAGCCGCATGCTTCTCATCTACTAGATGCACAATCTCAGTTCACCCCAGGACTAGCAAGAGGGGCTTAACGGCATCAGGATAGTGCTTCTCAAGTAAGTGGTACTGATTCTGCCACTTCAATGGGCACATGTATAGGATGTTGTATGCAAGCTCAGAATCCGTGAAGGAGTAGACCTTCTGGGTGTAGGCACCAGTACTTAGGCTGAAGAACAAACATGGGAGGGCCTTGATTCACATGTTCAACTAGAGAATAAGCTGCATAACCTGATGCACACATACCTTGTTGGGCGTTTTGAGGCAATTTGAGATATAGAACCTCATATTTTCTCCTCCATCATATGAGAAACATGACTGAAGGTGGAGTAGCTGGCATATTTGAAAAGAATCCAATGATCTTTGCCTGGCAACATTTACCATTTATCTCCAAAGATGTCTGTATATGATGATGATTTCATCTGCTTCTTAATTATGACATCCCAGGACTGATGAGCCTCCTTGCTGAGAAGGTTAGCATAGAGTTGAAAAACTTCATCATCATCAGCCAAGTTGGTCAATTTTTCTTGAGGCTGGCTACCTCTGCCTTCAACAAGAGTGACTCAGTGATCTTTTTCTCTGAATCAGACTTTTTAAGGGTACCTTTGGCAAGTTCATTTACAACAGCCTTCCATTTGCTTTTTTACTCAAGCACCATTGTGGCATCATCATAAGTGGTAGCTAGCTCCATTTTCTTGGCAGTGCTATATGCCTTGTTGACATGCAGTGCAGACAGCTTGTTGATACTATGTCTGTACCAAACCCTGACTCAGGTTTCTGACCCATTTGCAAGGATGCACTCAAGGGACTTGGGATTCAGCTTCTTGAACTGGGTACCAATCAGGCAGGTAGTGGATAGCGGCTTTCTTGTCAACTCTTCTGCATTCACATTCTTGGTGCTTAAGACCCATGGACATGACCTTCTCAACAGGCATTCCTGTGGGGCTGTACACAGACCCCTTAAAAAAGGGCCTTGTAGGAGCTTTGTGGAGCCTCTGTTTCAAAAGAAACACATTTTACGTGAATCCTATTGGTTACTAGATCACGTAGCATAGATGTGGTGCTGCTACTTACTGGCAGTGGAAAGACAGTGGCTTGATAGGTGATGACTGGATGCCGATGGCAAAACTCTCAGAGAACAGTTGTGACAACAACAATTGACTGACAAAGGACAGAGTGGCAATAGACAAATGGTCCAGAAGATTAGTCAATAAGATATTGATTGATAGAAACCTGAGCCAGAATATATTTAAATCTGGACAACTAAAAAGTAATAAAATGAAAATAGTCTGGTGATAATAGTTATGAGTTCAGTTAGTTGTTAAAATGAAGCACACAATGAGGACTACACACTGCCAGTACTCATGTTTTTTTCATGTCATTTACATGATATTCTACTCTCACAGAGATTGGCTGCAATTCTCACAGAGATTAGTTGCAGGCTGGAGCAGTTGCAAGACTTCATTCCTTCATCAACAACCACCAAGCTCTGTTCCATGAAAAGTTTTCTGAGAGAGATAACATCTTTTGAAAATTGTTTTTGAGGAACATACTTGATAGGTTTGTGCGTGTTATGTATTTTTTTCTGAGAAAGTAATATCTTATGACTTTGTTCTTCCTTTGTCATGTATTAAGTGACAAGAAAAGTGAGCAAATAATTGGCCTATGTCACTCTGTCCCAAATTTCATAGTGACAGGTGATGAATATAGCGCATGAAATTGGATATTCTGAATTATGCTGTTTTTATCATTTTTACATACCACATTGAACAGAAAAGAATGAATTGAAGGGGTTTGGATTGGTTTTGAGGTTGGACTATAGATTTTCGGTGCTGGTATTCACTTACAATGACTTTGCATGCTGCAGAGCGTTTTTTGAGAAACAGCACTGCTGGGACTGTTTCTACCTAAGCTAAGAAAGTTAGTCACATACTTTTTATACTAATCCGACATTGTTTCTCTTAATTTTTGTGTGCCAAAAGAGAGTGATTCCTGCTATTTTATCAATAAATGATGATCATCTATAATCATGTATTAATCTGTGCAGAACAGCCAAAAAGATCAGTAATGGTCATGAAAAAACTAGGGTACATGGTGGGGTACAGGTTATCAGTGGGTCCTGAAATATATATAAACATATCAGTTGATTTGTGAAGTATATGACACTGCAAAGAAATGAATGATGCATCTTCATGCAAGAAAAATCATGACAGCAAAAAGTTTTACTGGCACTTGATCCTTGATATGTATTGTTTTCAAAGTCAACTCAAAGTGGAGCATCATCATGGAAATATATGGGATGCTTCCGTGGTCCAAGTTGACAAAGACTGAATGACCACTGATAATAGCAATGCAATGCTGTTAATTGAATATCCAAATAATATGGGGATATTTGCTGGTAATGTAGCATTGAGGGGTTCAATACCAACATTTGGATTCTTGCAATACATTTTTGCTGAACAAAGAAAATGCACTGGCATTTTTACTAAAAGACATGACAGCACCTGTTTTATACTGCCACATTTGGAAGTCTCTGTTGACAATTACATTGATCTAAACAAACGTGGATTTATTCAATTAATTTTTGAACTCATGTTTTAGATTGTTTTCTATTGTCTCTTTGTTATTGAAATGATAAGTAGAGAACAGCTATACATGATATAAATTTTGATCATACCAAAAATGCACAAGCACAAATTACATTTGCACAAACACACATTTTTCCACTGTTTACTAGAAAAAATGCGTACTTTTACAGAAATTTTGTGTAAATTACACAAATCCTTGTCAACAAGAGAGCCTCATGACCAACCATTACAATTCTCATATCACATTAAAGAATAAAATAATCGACCCCTGCCTCTACTCTGCCCAATCACAGAGTTCTAATTTTAGTTCATGTCATGATAAGAGCAAAAGAAGACATGAAGTTTCGGTGGCTACGGCAATAGATAGAAATGTGATTTGAGATTTATAATTATTTGTGCTGGCATTGCTTATTTACATTAATTTGTGCAAATGTGGTGTATTTATTGGTCCATACTAGACCGAGTTATCAAAAAAGCTCTTTACTTTAGACTGTAACATACCTCTGTGATGTATTAAAATTCCTTTTCCAACAGTTACAGTCGAAAACATTTATTTCTGGATTTTTCACCAGTTGTCACCCCTACTTGACCGAATCCACAGAATGAACTAACTCTACAGGGCAGAAGGTTTCTGGACATTTTGATCTAAGATCTACAAGCGTGTACTTTTTTACAACTCAATTTGAAAGGAAACATACTGCTATTATTGATAAGTCTTCATATAATGCTACTACTACCACACAATTAATATCGCTTCACGCATACTTGTCACAAAACAACTCATGGTGCCTCTTAAATTCAACTATTGCATGATTCAATTCGTCTTCTGGTGGCAAGAAAGTAGTGCGGAACCCAACCCTTCCCTCTTTCTGACCAAAGCCAGACGCCGGCACAACACATATCCCAGTTTCTTCCAACAACGACAAACAGTACAGCATGTCCGGCGTTTGATCCTTTGCAGTGGCTGCATCCAAGGCTTTCTGGGGCAGTTTAACTCTGGGAAATGCATACATGGCGCCTTCGGCCTTTGTCGACGAGATTCCATCAATGGAATTCAACCCATCTACTAATGAGGCGGCACGGCGTTTTAGGCTCAGGTATATATCCATCTCCTCGTGTGCAAATTGTGCGTAGCTCTCTTCGCCGGGTAGGGGTGGTCGCACCATTAAGCTCGTCATTATTTGTCCATCAACACCCGAGCACAAACTTGACGACGCAAGCTTGTAAAGTTGAGTTTGAACGTAGGGATCAATATTCTGCAGCTCCATGTATCCCCCTCGTCGACCGCACTCCCCTATCAGGCCCTTCGAAGTGGAGTGAAAGCTAATTAATTGGAGATTTTCGCATCCTGGTGTTTCCAGCGCAACTTTTTTGGCACTAACGAATTGCTTCTTGTCATCATAGATGTTTTTCTGGTACACCTCATCTGCCAGGAGAACGATGTCGTATTTTGCACAGAATTTGCAAATGATTTCAAGGTCTTCGCGGCTCATGACTTGTCCAGTGGGGTTGCCAGGATTGATAAGCGTGAAGGCACGAATGTCAAGACCATCTCTCTCTACAGCCGCAGTCCTCCTCTCTTCTAACTCGCGTTCAGTTATGGCCCAGCCTTTTTCTTCGTCTGTACGAGTATTGGAATGGTTGTTATGCAGGTTGTAAGAGATTGTATGATTCTCGATGTAGTGGTATGAAAGTACATTACCACTTACCCAAAAAGTAGCCCACCTGACGCGCGCCAAGGCGTGATATGATTGCAGAATAAATTGGATACTGTGGAATAGGAATCATGACAGCATCCCTGTTGGTGCCAATCAACCCAGTCAAAACACTTTCAATCGCAGCAGAAGCCCCGTTTGTGAGAAATATGTTGCTGGGTAGAGAAACATGCTCATCGCGCTCCATGATGAAATGTGCTACATCTTCTCTAAACTTTTCTATTCCTTGTGAGTTGGTGTAAGCTCCGGTGCCCGAAGGTCCGATTGCGTTGCGCATGTCAATAGCTCGTTGAACAACGTCCGATGGAAACGCTGCTGCCAATGCAGGGTTATCAACCCCATACTCAGCGGGTAGGTCACAAAGAGAAAGTACTTGCCTGTAGTAAGAAATCGGCTTTTGGCCCACTGCGTGAGGATTGCCAATGTTGGTGTAAATGATTTTCTTCCCCTCTGCAGCCACTGCATTCGTTGACACGTGTATGACAACAAGATTAGAGGACCGCAAACCAAAAGAGTATAATATACCGTAAACAGCGTAACTTACATGCATCCGCACGAATGACAATCTCTCCCCGGACAGCATACTGCATTCTCCTTAGATTCTGACTCATGGTGTGTTTATTCCAACTGTGCGTACGATCCTCTACATGATGTGTCTTCCCGATACTTCTGTTGTAGTGTTCTGAGGCAAATGAATTCTTTAATCCAGGATCAACCCTGGTGGCCTTAATGAGCCATGCCTGGAACTCCGGAAACCTAATTTCATGATCGTGGGATGCTTCGAGAACCATTTTTCGTGCATCGGTGTTGATGTCGGACTGGCGTACGTTTTCTAGGAAGAAGCGGATTTCAGACCATGTAATGGTGCCTTTTGAATCGGTGTCGATTAGTTGGAAAAGTGTCTGGCATCCACGACCAGTGGATACATATCCGTCCCAGCACTCTTGTTGGAGTTTTGCGATGAGGGGGGTAATTTTGCTAGCACGCGCATAAGTTGAGGTCAGACGACTGATATTGAATAATCATGCGGAGAAATCTCGTGTATGGTAACAGAAAGTGTCCACGTACCTCGTTTCCCCAAGTCGTGAGAAAATGAACTCCGTTCCCTTTCGTGGCGCAGTCGAGAACGTTCGTTTGTTTTCGCAAATGACAGTCGGATCGACATTATTCGACATCAAGTACGAAAGCGGCGTAACTTCCATAGTGGCAGCGCCGACTGATCGATGAGCCGACCGCGCACCGGAGACTCTCCCTGCAAATGCCAAGGCTGACCGCATTATCATTGTATTCGGACGAATTCAAACAAGATACGACAATGAGACGAGAGATTATTTGACTTTTTGCCGATGCAAGTAAGAAATAGTCCAGGAAAAATGAGCTGAACCGATCGACAGAGCGAGGACCTCGTGCTAGCCTCGTGCTGTAATCATGGCTTGCTTGACACCAAGAAGAACCTCGGATGAACGCCTCGGTGTCGTCACCATTGCATGTAGTTCAATAGGGGACTTGGTACCATCGTACCTGTCAATGTTGACTTCTAATGTGACGTGTGGGATGCAGGTATTGTAGATCATTTCTTTTATAAAAGATGCATAACAGAGTATGTACTATTGGAGGAATTGGTAAACAGACAGACGAAATCTTTGTTATGGCAGCAAAAAAATCTTTGAATGTAACAACATGAAGAAGAGAGTTCGACGGCCGGCGCCAGATGAAGAGTCCAGAGGAGGGATCGCGAGCGGATACGTAGACGCAGGAGACCTGAGCCATCACAACAGGCAAACATCTTTGGCACTCACGCGCATCAATAGCATCGAGCTTCCATCGGCGCCACAAAGAGAGGATGATGACTTTCCAACGGGTAGCCTTCTTGGCTTCAATCTTTTTATCCACCCAACATCTTGAGTATGTGTCGGGGTTTGGCGTAAACCCACTCTCCTCCAATCATCGTCAGGTGCCCCTCTCGGTCACCGGTCTGAGAGAAAGCGGTTCCGGATCCCCCGAATCCAGCGCAGCCGCGAAGGCAGCAGAACTGAAAAGAAAAGCGGAAGATGCCAAACGTAAGGCCGAGGAGCTCAAAAAGGTGGCCGAGGCCAAAGCTGCCGCTGCGATGAAAGCCGTCAAACAGGCCAACGACAAGGCTCAATTGTCTGCCGATACCGAAGCCGCCGCGAAGCAAGTGCTTACGCAAGAAACTACAGAACTCAATGCTCAAGCAGATGCTGTCAAAGAAACTCGCAACAAAGCCTCTTCTCGCGTCGTTGTTAGTGACGGCGCAATCATTCCTATCAACGAAGGAACCATTGAATTCACAGCCGGTGTATTGGGAGGGGCCGCCGTTCTGGCCTTGGGAGGAGGACCCGTGCTTGCAGTAGTCGCAGCGGCAGCGGCAAACTACCTATCCAAAAAGGACGACTTGGGAGAAGTCAACGAACTCGTCCAAGGACTCAGCAGGGCATCTCTCGAAACTGTCAACTGGCTCGCAAAGTTGGATTCCAAATACTCCGTGATTGGTAAGCTCCAAGCTGCTCTGAACGATGCCATCGAAAAGCTAAAGAATTCCAGCGGTGAGAACGCAGAAACAATTGCCACTATTGAGAAGACGGTTTCGCAAACCACGAAGCAATTGCAAGATTTGGCGAAAGAGACTGATTTCCTGGAGGGGACGAAACAGGCCTTGGGTGTGGTGGGGGAAGTCATTGAGACCAGCGTGGATAAAGCTGCGGACGCGAATAAAGAGTACAAGCTTACTGAGAGGGTTTCGGGGGCTCTCAAGACTGCTATTGACAAGGCTAGGTCGAATGAATGAGGGTAATGCGATTAGTTGACAACGGTGAAAGCTACATATATTATGAATAAGAGGAGTTGAGAGAAGAAGGAATTTTTCAGAGCCTGAGATCATTTCTTTGAAATTACTTGGAGTATTATCTGTTCTCAAAAGTTAAAAGTAACGAGTCCCAGGTGTTGTCTCGCTTGCCTTGCCCATTGAGAGATATGGTATGATGTTGAAAAAGCTCTCGGGGTATTTTCTTTGTTTGAATAGAATACCTTACACGTAATAAAAATTGAGGAGAACCCCCATGTGAACAGCCGAGAGGTCAAAGAAGTTCTAGAGATTTAGAAATTAATGTCAAATTAATCAGTCTCTCTTCCCTCTCCTTTGCGTCTGCCGAGCACCACCTGCAGCAACGGCTCCTCCTGCAGCAGTTGCGACACCCCCTCCTTCACCACTGCCACTTGGAGGCTCTTCGACGCCACCGAACAAACTCATGATGAACAACGGCAACACAATATACCAATAGCGAGTAACCATTCGATACAAAAAGGTAGACTGCAACCCCGTCGGTGGTTCCTCGTCTCCAAACGGAGGAGGACCCCCATCTGACCCGAGCAACTGACTTGGATTATTCTTCGCATTTCTTCTGTACCAATTCAGTCCTGGAGGGGGCCTCGACTGTGGCAACACCGTGGGGATTTCCATCATGGGTTTGTGCGATTCGAAGGATACCGTTGTTTTGAATGGCATGAGATTCGTCTCTTCTCCATCTTGTTTATTGCGTCCAAAGATGACGTCGGGTTTATCCGAGAGCGGCATGAGGTAGTCGCAAGTCTTGGCTGCCAGGGGAGATATCAATGGACGATAGGAGACGGACATGAGTTTTCCGGTGGGACCGATGGATAGAGTGATTTCTTCTCTCAGATTGGATCGTCGCACGGAGCAACCAGACACCGATGCTGCAACTTTGTGGACCTTATTTTTGTGGACATTGTCGTGTTTTTGTTCGGTAACGATGAGAGTGTAGAGAGCACCGCTGTCCACCATGCGGTCAAATGCTACAAGGTCTAACTGAGCCGACTCGGCGGGATGATAAGTAGCGACCAAGCTTCCAGAATTATTGTCGCTATCAGATGGAGCGATTGTGATAGTCCCCCGTGGTGTCGGCTTGGTCTCGTTGCCCAAAATATGGTAGAGATAGTAAGATTTTCCGGCGTCGGACGCAATGGAGAATTCGATTGTGAGAGCCCAGAGCAAGACTCCGAGTAACCGCGAGGCTATCATGGTCGTGACTATGAATAGTAATGCTAACTGCGAGTTCGAAATATTTGATCAGACATATGATTGAGCAAGATGGCAGTGTGTGAAGCCGGGTAGAAGCGCCGAGCAATTATTCACGTCTCGATGGCGCAGTCGATGGCTCTTTCGAAAGTGTATTGGGAGACGTAATGAACCCCTCTTGTACGATATATGGTATTGTACCCTTATTGTACCATACCCCCTTTACATCAAAGTTGGGATCTGACTGCTGCCTACGATTTGAGCTGTTCATTCGAATGACTTCTTTGAGATTCTAGCGTTGACGCGCTGGCATACACGCTAAAAATGTTGCCCACATTTTATTCCCTTCAGATGCTATGGTATGGTACTGTGTACCATACATGGTACCTTACCATACCTCGGTACAATACTAATCAGAGGAGGACATACCGATCTACGCATGTCGCCCTCGCGACCCCTATTGCGTGAACTCTTTTCGTAAAATTACCATGATCCCCCCTGGCAAGATTCTCCTGCTCGTTCTAGCTGTGTTCAACTTGACACCGACATCTGCATTTCAGACTTCAGTGTCTTCTCGGTTGAGCACTCTCTCTCTCGCTCAGAGACAAAAGGTCTCAGTGAATGCATCCGTTTTGTCGTCGCGGTCTTTGATCAACTTATCACAATCGTCATCCGATGAATCGGAATCAGATCAAGAGGGAAATCGACAAGTTCAAGATTCCTCATATCAGTCCCCCCCTTACCAACCTAGGATTCAGAATCTCGATCCTTTGGTGGCAAGCCTCACGCGTTTAGACGAACCCATTCCATCGAACACACCAACCACAAATATACCTCTCATAGGTGAAATACCCGCAGACGGAAACTTGGCGCTTTTCGTACCCGCAGCGGCAATCGCAGTATTGGGATTCATTTTTTCCATTGTTGTTGCCTTTAATGCCAAGGATTCTATTGTTCAGGAGCTCAGCCAGGTGGAATTGCCCAAGATGGAATACACACCCACAGTTGTCGACGAGGGAGTGTGTAGGGGATTGTGTAGTAGTCAGGACAGTGATTTGGAGGGGTTGCGTGGATTCATGCAAAGTCTGACCAAATAGTCACGTGGTTTTGAAGGTTGTTTCCTCTCTATTTGTTATCTATTCTCTCTGAAGGACGGGATTCTTTTGAGGAAAAGGCTTTGATTATTATTATTTCATGATGGCAAAGTTCGGTGCCTTGATTTATGTTGAACTGAAGCATCATCATGGCAGCACAATAGAAATCAGACCCCCCATAATGTTAGGCAACAGCGTTGTTGTTATCATATATGTAAGAAGCCTCAAAGAGACACACTATACAAGAAGCTGCTTGTCTGGTCATGTAAACCTCAAAAGCATGATCCTATGTCCAGAAACTTGTGCAAACATTCTTAGAAATTATGGTCATTTAAACCCAATTGAATCGCGTTTTGTTATCGACTTTATTAGTCAGTAATGTCCGTGTGATCAATTGCCAACATTTGCAAAACAAAAGTTGTTTTTGCATTTGCCATGTTGCATCTACATTAGATTACGAGATCTGTTCACTTGCAATATTCTTCTAGCGGTCATCTCATAAAAACTGTCATCCAATGCATCTCAATGCACGGCCAAGAGTAGTATACGTTTTAATTATTTCTATTTACTCAAAATATCTACAGAATACTTTCCTTTTGTCAGAAAGGAGAAGTCCACGAGAAATCTCAAAATATGTTTTCTTTCTCAGAAAATAAATCCGATAATGTGTGGTTTCTCCGAAACAAACATCAAAAATGATACATATCCAAGACTCCTTGTACTGCACAAATGCTCTTTTTACGAGTAGCAAGCATGGAGGTTCTGGAGCACCATGCTTTCAGCAGAAGCTGTAGAAATAAGCTCATAATTTAAAACTACTTTGCTCCCCACCAACAGACGTCTGAGGATCCTACCAAAATCCTTACTAGTTTTAATGGCTTATGACACTATCAATTGATAGCCCGGCTACTGTGTTGAGTTACGCACTCAGCAGTAGTTGGGTCTTACTCACGAACCTGACACATGTACTTCAATATGTAGTCACAAAAACAGACATTTCACTGAGGCCATGTTCCCAGTTGAAACGGGTATACTCTGCTCCATCTAGCAGAGTTAGCATGTTGCCGAAGGGCAACTCTTCATATGTTGATAACAGGAATAAAAATTGGCTATTCCTGTTATTTCAATTTTGGCATCTCTTGACAGAGAGGAATAGGTGACATCACATGATGTTTTTGAGTCTTGTGGTGTTTCAGTCTTATCTACAAATTGATAACTGAAATTGATTATGTTCAATCTATTCCGTGAAAAACTGCGATTGAC
>JALLPC010000545.1:911-12603 GCA_036940045.1 Stephanocyclus meneghinianus | reverse complement strand
ATTTTATTTATTTTCTGGATAACCAAATCAGGATTCATATTGACTATTCAGTCATGCGTGTTTCGTATAATAGTTCATGATTCATTAGCTACCCTCAACCTAAATATTTTTTCTTTTAACCTACTTCTTTCTCACAACCTCATTGATGTTAGACAATTGTATTACAATGGAGATGAAACCTAACACTCACCTGGTTTTTGTCACCATTGAAGCATTCCCAACAAACCAAAAACACATCCTTTTGCTTTGTTGAACAATGGGCAAAAAGTCTATCTGTTAATGACTAATCTTTAATTTAATCTGCCTGCAAGCAATATAGTTAATGAATGTAAGAGAAAAGTCATACTGAATGAAAATGAAGCCAAAAACTCACCACAAACTAAGTCCTATACATAAAATGCTTTTGTCATTCTCCCGTTGATGCTGTTAACTGGAAAATTAAAAATACATAAAAAAAGAGGTGATATAAGTTTAACAAAGATGGTAGATATGGACAGTTGAGGTAAAACTTACTGTTTCCTTTTCGTTCCCCCTCCCTCTCCCAACTGAGGACACCACAAAAACAAAGGCTGCAGTCACCATGGACAGCCCCCATGCTGAATTTGTGACAAATCTTTGGCATTGTGGAATGCTGCAAGAAAAAAGAAATCCATCGGCCACCACGATGCCAATATCAACAATGGAAGAGAGAGACAAAAAGCCATGTTCAGGCTGCTGCTTTGCTGCCACGGGCAGAGCTGCCACTGCTGCAGTTGAGGCATGATGAGGCCTTTTGAGTGACAAACAATGCCATGCTAAAGGCAAACATGAGGTCAATGGCATCGTGCAGCACAATTGTCAACAAAGACAGCTGAAAAAATGCCAAAACATGTGGTTGGACAGAATCAAAGTTCCATGGTGGAGCTCATGCCATGGTCCTGTGGGCAGTGAAAAAATAAAGAATTAACTTCTTTTTTTCAGACACACAATCTGTCCAGCCAACGGTGTTATTTTTGGACACTTTTATGGCCATGCCTTCCTCATTTGTTATCAATTTTTGGTAATGTATGTTACTCACAGTAACACCAAAGTAATATTACGTACCTAAAAATATCATGGGTTCTTGATCAGGGTATCAAGTATTGAAGGAAAATTATGATGGGAAGAATATGTGTCCATTAAGAAAAAAATCACACTGGTGTTAGTATCATTTTAACATAATTATATTTCATGGTGAAGTACCATAGGCATTGTGATGTCCTTATGCTTTTTTGTGCATGATTTACTGATGTTTCTAGGAAAATGTATATTTTGTGTGTGACAGACAGCCATTAAATTCGTTTTTCTAGCTGCAAATTTTGGTTACCAAAATAACTCTCAGAACTACCTACAAAGCAGCATGCTTAACTATTTTTCATAAAAATAGTAGTACATATTGATAAAACGTATGCTTGGGAATTGGTACCTAGAAATAATTATATTACCTTGGTAGAATTTTGAAATTATTACGAAGATTTACAAAATAAAAAATACACAAGGTCATACCTACTGTGTGTCAAAATTGTTCATCTGAATTGTCAGTCTAGTATCTTGGTAGAAAGTCTAGCTATCACCATACCAATTCACAATTATTTAAACGGCTGCTGGGCCTGAGATTGTTGTTGCATCATCATTATCATGACCTCCCCCAAATCCATGTTCAAATGATGTTGCAATACAGTCCATAGTCTTCAAGACAAAACCATGCTCTTTATTGGAGGAATTCTTTTTCTTCCTGCCAGACTTACCTGAACCAGAACTGTTTCTACTTGCATCTTTAGAGCTGAGGCAAGGAGTAGATGTGAATAGTGTGGGTATGCATGCAGCACTGCTAGTACTCATAGAATTGTTTCCCTGGTCAGTTGGTGTGGACTGAGAATCAAATTGATGGTTGGTAGTGTTTGTTAGATCAACAGTTATGCTGACTGCATTAGGTATGTTGTCAAAAACATCTTCATTCTCTTCCCCAGCATCTTCTGCCATCCAGTCACTGGAGCCTTGGGTGTTCTCCCTTACAGAAGCTTTGTCTTCAGAAGAAGAATAGATCTTGAGGTGCTCATCACCTTCCCTAGATAAAGCTCTGAGCAATCCCATGTGCTATGCTGGATGTGATGGTCGATTTCAATAAAACAATGAATGCATTCAGCAAGCTCACCTGTTGCAACAATTGGCTCCTTGTAGTTGTTGCATAACTTTTGGACCCAGTGTCTATGAAGGTCCTGCTCTGTGTGAAGAGCATCCTCACCAGACTCTTTTTTGTATGTGAATGCAACAAGGTGCCATGCCTCAGAACCATTAGGGAGAATGCACTCAATTATGGGAATGAGCTTGTGATTTTGGTAGTTGGAGAGGCCAGGTTCACAACCTTTGCAATGTCACTGCTGAGAAGGATTGTGTGCATCAAACAGAGACAGATTTGTGTCAGTCATGATGCAGAGATCTATGAAATAAATTTAGTTTTGACCAAAGTTGGAGTATAATTTTGATTTAGTAAAAAACAGCCTGTCCGGACATATCCACTTTTTGACTAAATATTTCAAAAAAAAACTGGTGGTTTATGTATTTGGTTCTTTTTTGGTTCAGATTTAGTCAATCCAAATATTTAGTTTTTTATGCATTCAGGCATTTAGGCCAATTATATGGCAGGCTCATCAAAAAACCAAATATCATTGAATTGTGTTTTTTATTACAATAAAAGAGTCTACAGTTGTCCTTGAGACTTTCTATATATGAGTGTTCCCTATAGGTTGTGTATTTTTGGGATGGCCAGATGGAACACAACTTATTTTGCAACTGTTTCTTGTATGTATTAATACATACTACAGTACACATTTATGTATTAAGCACTACACAACTATCATGATTTTGGACCATAATATTATTGGCTCACTGTATACTCCTATGTGTGAATGTCTTTGTCCTGAAAAATTCTCACCCTGTGTACTTTGAAACTATACGAAGATATATAAAATAAAATACCACAAAATACACAGGGTTGCCATACCTATGGCATGTCAAAATTGTTCCTCTAAATTGTGAGTCTAGTATCTTGGTAGAAGGTCTAGCTGTCACCAAAACAATTTACAGTTGTGTGAAAAAACATGATGACATTTTTGAATGTAGCTGGTATAAAAATATTAACTATGAGACATTTTTTTCACCAAGACATCATCAATACCTTTTGTTACTTCATTGCATTGTTGGTATTAAATTAATTCAATTCTAAGATATTATTTTTCCCACACAATTGTAAAATAACCTTTCATTCATATAACCTCTTTTAATCTGCAGAGACCTTGAAGGGTGATTGTGCATCAATTAAAAAGTTATGGCAAGATGGCAAAATAAATGATGAGCCGAAAAAATTCTTGCCTTTTGCTATGCTACTTCTCACTGCATTAATGATTTCTAATGAAGGGGAATGGAGTAATGGGCTGTTCATTGTCTGTAGGTGCTAGATTTCTGGCAAGTAGGGTTTTCAATGGATTAACTTGTTAATTGTTGTGGCCCATAATGGAAAAAGGGGGGCAGGGACAAACATTTTTAGTTACATTTTTTTCAACAGCACTTCTTACTTTGATACATAGGTGGAGGAAGAGGGGTGGATGATGACTGATAATGCCCCATGAAATGGTCTGGTTTTCATAATCTCTGCACTGACTTGGTGAAGAATTTTTCAACCATTTAAAAGTTAATTATTCATGAACCATGAAAATAGATTGAAGCAGAAAAAAGACATTTCTTACTTGACAGGCAGCAGGAGCTGAATGGCTGCTATGGTCTGGGGCATTGGATTCTGTCCTGTTGCTGAGGAGGGATGATGATGATTAAAAAATTGAATATGTATGGTCTCTAAAAAATCAAAAAGCACACAACATACAACATACATACTAATATATATTCAGCCATAAGAGAAATGGCTCCAGGAGAATCAGCGGGTGCCAGGGGAGAGAGGGGCGATGGCTGTGAAAGACAGTTGTACAGGGTGGTGATGAGTAAAAAATGAATATTCATGATCTGTAAAATAAGAAAGTAAGGCACACACAAAATTCACGCTAAATTAAACAAGTACGGTAGTATCTACCATTATTATATTTTAATGTTTTCATTTCACATGCTTTAAACTTTCAATAACATGGTGCAATAAGTGCACTTTGCAGAGTCTCAGCACATTTGGTGTGTCTAATGCACCGTGACTTATGGTAGATGGTAATTCCTATGGTGACTAAAAATTTGTGTTTCATTATAGATGTTCATGCTATGTAAAAAGAAGTTTTAACTCCTACATAGAAACATTTGATGTACCTAAAATAGCTCAAAATTGTTTGCTGTCATGACATCTACATGCTATCTTGAAGAAGATCTAACTGGTGGCTAATATGTTCAGAGTTGTAAAGAATTTCATAAGACTTTTTTTGAAAATCTTATTAGATTCATTATCAATAAATGGACTTGGATGTTACTGCTTTCTTGATTGAGGCTTATTAATAAAATACTAGCTGCTGAAAAGAAAACAGTTAACAAATGGGAACAAACTCCCTGGCAGAAAATGCTTTTTGTTATTTATGTGGGGTATGCAAAGATGACAATGACATCTCCAGATTTGTCTGGGGGCCAAAATATCAACCATGGTACAGTCACTAATGGCACATAAGAAAATAACTCAAAATTTTTAATAATATCATCAAAGAACAACTGACACATTTATTTTTCTCTGCTGGTGGTAAGACCCCAGTCATGTTAGTATTAGCAGTGTCATGGGAGCAGAAGGGGTGCCAGATTCAGTGTACAGACTTCAATATCAATCATCGCATGGTCAGTGCAAAACTATTTGATTGAAAAAATAAATTATAAGATCAAGTAAAAAATGGGACGTTCATTTTTTCTCACCCTGTTCCCACAGTCTTTCTCAGTTTTTGCTGTTACCAACAGGAAACTGTTGTCTGCAGTGCCAAATACAGTCTAAAGGCTCAGAGCATTCTCATGTGCAAGAAAACAAGCTGGTTGCTGTGAGAGCAAGGTGCAAGTGGAGGGGGCAAGGGCGAGCTGATTAGCAGGAGTTGAGGGCACCAATGCATTAGCAGAAGCATTGGAACAGGCAACAGCATGATTAGTCTGTTGTTGCAAAAATTGGGGTCACCATAGTGTAGAGCAGGCACTTGCAGATCACAGCATGGTTTTTACAATTAATAATTTATTTTAGGGCATGTGAGTTCTGCATGGCATGGGAGTTGTGATACCTGTATACCAACAGACATTCTAAGTTGTCAACTTGTCACTACTTTTGCCTACAGTATATCATCTACAATGAGATCCACCAAATGTAAAAGATGCTTGTGAGCATATCTTATGATCCATGCAAGATTGTGCTACTAACACGGCAAAAACTCATTGGTATCTTGATTGTATGGTATCTTATCATCTTACCACCAATTATTGGATTGTTTCCAGACCAGATCTACTACAATACATCATTGAGAATATGTTTGTCAGTATGAGTGTGTGTTGTTTGTGATGGTGAGGTGTGATGTGCATTTGGCTTTGGTTGAAGCAACTTGCTGCTGTTGGCAAGGGCAATGTGTGACTTTGGTGGATTGTCATATCTGCTGGACATGGCACTGGATGAACTCACAACTTGTTTTGTTTTCCGTAATGGGAGATCATATGCATAAAATGCATCTAGAATGTAAACAATTTTTTTGATATTAACATTTTCTGCAATGGAGATCATATGTACAAAATGCATCTAGAATGTAAACAATTTTTTTGATATTTACAAAAAATACTCTCACTAATAGTAAAAAGTACATTAGGATAATTAATTCTTAGATTTGGTGGATTGTTGCATTGCCAGAAATGGTACCAGATGAACTTGCTGCTTTGCTGTATGTTGCATCCAATCATTTCACCCATTGCAGAATGCTCCCAAGGCAACAACCTATCAAAGGCCACATCAGAAAATGTTGCCCAAGCAATACACCCTCCTCACAAATCCCCATCAATCTTCTATCAAAGTAATTACAGCAATCACTGTTGCACCAGGAGGGGGGGTTTGCCATGGGTAGTGCAATTTAAAGATGGGAGGTGAGTGGGTTGGAGGGTACAAAGTCTCCCATCAAGAAAATAATTTGGCGCAAACAAGAGTGGGCATAATAAATAGGATAGGACACCAATACTATCTATGATTGTACTCTTTTAAATATTTTTACTTTACATGTTTTATTCTGCCAAAAACGGTGAGAAGGCCACACTTTATAGATTCTCAGAACATTTGGTATGGCCTACTCATTGTAATATATGCAATCACCCCTGTGTGGTAACACTTCATAAAGTAGAGTGCCCACAGAAGACAGCGAATCTATTCTTAATCAGAGAGGATGGCAAAGTGAACAAAGGCACTCCTCACCTTGGCTCAACCTCCACACCACAGCCAAAGAAGGAACAAAACCTATGGTCTTCCAATTCATTTGTACCAAAAGATTGGACACATCATTTTTGGGCGTCCTTTTCAATTATGTATAAAGTGGCCTGAAATGGAGTGCTCTCTTGGGCTCTCTTAGAACAAGAAGAACCATCACTGTGCTGTGATGGGCCCAGCTCTGTGCCATGCTGTAAGAGGGAGGATCCATACTAAGACATGATGTCCTGGTGGAAACTAGGCCCCAAGCAAGGTCATGTGAGGAGAAGTCTTGATCAGTCAGTAGATGGGATGAGACAACCAATGATATTTTTTTATGTATCATGATGTTTGTTGTGATGAGAGTGCTAAGAAAATTCTGTACAGATTGATGAGTGTGATGTCTACATCACCAAAAGGTTCTCATGCATGATAACATGAAGTGATTCTTTACAATGTAAAAACTGAATTGTTCCAAAAAAACGTGTCACATACTGGTCACAATGAATTTCATCCGATTCTTAAAATGGTGTGACAACATAGTCTTGCAAGACAAGTCCAATTTTCAACACTATGCTTTTCTTGCCAAAAAAGTGCAATCTTGAGAGGTGGCATGGTTTTGAAACAGATCCCTATTTTATGTCTACCCATATCCACATAGCAAATGGTATACTTTCTACAATAAAAATCAAGACTGAGCCAATTTCAAAGACTGCATCTTTTTTGTTCAAAATGTTGCTGTCTTCAAAAATGGTCTTGTTTTCTGATGATGCCATCTTTATACATCACATTGTTTGGCTTCAACTTAGTTGTGAAGTCCTATGTCTTTCACAGGTACATAATAAGTAGACATATACTTTAGAGCACATGTTTGGGTCATGACTCCTTTAACCATTTCATTTTCTTGCTCACTGAAAAATCAGTCATGCAAGATCTCACTCATATAGACATCACATTATGTTTATGTCTGCCCTGATGCAAGTCCATTGTATCACACCCACATCCATCTCAAAAAACCATGCTTGCTCAACTCACTTTGCTTTGCCTGACAGCTCTCATAACTGGCTGGTATAATTTTTATAATACCACCCCATTGTAACAAACCACAAAAATGAGTACATCCCACTGGAAGCCAGCTGACGATGCCAAGCAATTTGACCTCGTGAAACAAGGTCAAGTTGATCCCTAAGATTGCAGCCTTGCAGCCATAAAGAAGCATCATGCTGAAGAGTGGCCTCAGAAGGCATCTAAAAATTTTGCCTGTCTGGATCATCCCAAGCTTGAGAAACTACAAACTGCTAGAGTGAACAAAGGAGCTAGGAAAGCCCAATCCCAGACTGAAGAAGAAGGTAAGATGCATTGATTTGTTGATTGTTTTTGTCTTCACTTATCTGTTCCTCTTCAACTTCTCATATTTGACAGACAACGAAGTCAGATCCTACCAAGAATCTGAGGGGGAAGATATCTCTCTTGGTTCACAAGACACCAACATAGACGGTTCCAAAATTCAATACCTTGAAGCAGAAGAAGCCATAATGCCTACCCCCAAAAAACCATCTTCTGCCAAAAACACTACAAAAAAGTCTGCAGACAACGTAGCAGATGGCTTTGCTGCATTGTCTGTGAGGAGGCCTGCTCCTAATAGGATTGAGTTCTACTCTGTCAACTGGAGCTTTCCTTACCAGGTCTACAGTGTATTAGAGGGTAGCAAGGGCATCCTCTACGCAGACTTCTTCACTGTTAATCTCCCTCAGCAATACATCAAGCAGGCCAAGGTCTTGAGGGGAGGGATGAAGTTCAGCTTTGGAATGTCTGTGCCAAAGTGGTTCTATGAAGAATCATACTCCAAAAGACAGAAGGGAGACGAGTATGACCCCAGGAATGACAGGTTTCAAGATCGAAGCTGGTAGGTCATTCAGCCGGTTTGTCGAGAACACAATTCACTTGAAAGTTGGATCCATGGTGCTTGTCAGACTATCAACCTTCCTTTTTGGTGTGTAGAGGGAGATTATCAGCATCATTGGGGTAATTAGGGAGATTATCAGCCTCATTGTGGTAATTGGGTAACAAAGGGAATGCAGTGGGTCAATTGGCATACACAGTACCAGAAGTGTGTAACATTCCGGCTTGTGAGTGTAGAGGATCAGTTGAAGATAGTTGCAGATGCAGATGAAGAGGTGTATTGTTATGCTGATGGTGATTCAGATGGCAGTAACATGGATGGTGTTGACATTGATTGAGTGTTTGTATTCAATTGGGGTTTTTATTTTTGTTTGTCAATGGTGAATTGAATGCGTAGAGTTGCATTGATCAATAGGTATTTTGTTACAGAAAGTGTCCTTTTTATAATATGGAGCATAAAATATTTCAACTTGGCTCAGTTCCTGCAACATCTCTTAAATTGGTGTTGGCTATTTGGAGCACTTTGGTATGTCTTGGAAAGACACTTAAGCCTATGCATTAATTAAGAAAAAATTGATAAATTTATTACTTCTTGTGATGTATCTATTTTTCTGTAACTTTCAATAACTCTTTTTGTCGCTGATCTAATTCGCTGACACCAAGAACTCACTACAATCTATTTAAGTTTGACTTTATGTTTACACACTTATCTTTTGGGGAATCAGTACGATTGTTGCACAATGGACATTTGAAAGGCCTCCAACTGAAATTTAGAGCAAATCTATAGGGCCTCTGCGTGCTTTACAACTTTTACCACATATTCTGTGGGCCTTTGAGGGCTGACCATCTTTGAGTGATTATTGAACACAACAGTGCTCGTGCTGTATTGAAAGGAGGTTTCATTACTGCCACCCCCCCCCTTGTTCCAGTGGCGGGACACAGATGTCTCATTTTCATTGTTGCCGTGTGTAAATTTTGTTCTTTTTAATTTTCTTGCAGTTGATGTTTCTTTGGTGGTAGAATGCAATGGAAGACATCTTGTGATGTGTTCCATGATGGAGGAATGCAAGTATTTTCCCTTCTCTGCCTCTCATCACCACTGTAGTTGTCTTTGCAATTGTTGGGGTTTGTCAATGCTGGCATCAGTTGATGTGAGCAGTATTGGATAAAAAATGATGCAGAGCCGAATGGCGTAGTACTATTTTTGAAGACAACATCAGCCTAGATGGTTTGCCCCTTGATTGGATGTGAAATCTTATTGCTCAAGTACAATAGTATGGTATGGTTTCTACATAGTAAAATGTCTCATGGGTCTCGACTCAATGGAGGCTGGTGGACTGCCCAATCCCATTAACAGGAATCTCTCCATAAAGTAATCTTGTCCTTGACTGGAACATATATGGGACAACTCACACCTCAATGGCTGGTATTGTGGTTCAGGGGACAAAAAAGATCCAGCTTAGAGCCATAAAGAGGATGGCTTTACTATATTACAGTGGATCAGGAACCCATGATGTTTCAAAGGCCCTTCTGCTGGGAGAGCAGAATGACAAATTTGTAAAGAAATCATCATTCAAGCAGCCTATGCACCCAAGGCACTCGTGGGAAAATTTTGGTGTGCTGTTGTTTGCCTCAAGGAAGTTCCAGTTTGTAGCCAATGGTGATGAGAGAGTTGCGCCCTGCGTCATCTTGGCTCTTGTTGACTCTATTGGTCGTTCTTGTCTACCTATATTCCCCTCACTGTATGATGTGTTTTGGATTTTTGTGTGGAGACACAATTTCAGACAAAGACTTAAAATGGCAGGAAAATGAGGATTGGCTGACAAAAGTACACACTCCCATACTATTATACTCTACCTATACTCTACCACAAATACCTGTTTCTTTTGTTTTATTTATTGACATGAGTCAAGTATCTACATACCAGTTAAGTAGACATAAGCCCATAATAAGGCCCGTAATCAGGACACACAATATAACATGAGCCAAGGATGCTCTCTGGACTTTCAGCCAATGCTGGGCCCATGAAGAGGACATAGGGACACCAACAAACCAAATTCTGACTTGTGGGGGGAGGATCCCACCAAAGATTTCAAAGTTTGGCAAGAGTTTGGAAAAACTCCTTGATAAAGCTAGACCCAGGAATCTGGCAAACTTTTTGTCAGCCCTGCCAGAATTTTGGTCAATCCTGCCAGGCTATTTTGTTCAGCTGTTTTAGGTGCACCAAGAACCTGATTGGCATCCCTGAAGAGGGTACAAGTAAATCTATAAAATTTGATCAGAATGTAAAAGACATGATAAGGCATGAGGTTAACCAAGTGGCAATCCTCCTTTTGATCCGGTTAGAATAGTTCATAATTTTCAACTTTCAATTATTCAGAGACCTTTGCCTACTTCTCTTATCTATAACTACTTTTTTGTCAACCATTCGGCTAAGTTCAATTATACGATAACCAAAATGAATTGTAATGACAAATATAATATTCATACATGCCTTTGCCTTTGATGACCTGAGGCCTTCTTCTTAAGTGTCAGTAAGATGCACCAGTCTCATTTAACAAATGTTCTGAGGCTCCCGCCAAATCTGCTGATAACTAGTCATTGGAATCAAATGATGAGGATACCATCTGTGCTTATGAGAATAGTGTGCAAGTAAGATAGATATGGTTTCAGGCATAACTTCTCTGGAAGACATTGACACCAAGAACATGAAGGAGTTCTGACAGCAATTCTATCATCATATTGACAAATGGTCATGTAATAAATCAACAAAGAACCAAAATTATTGCCTGATCTTCAAGGCCAAAGAGGAGGCATAACACATAATTCAAGATGCTGTCTGAGTGGGAAGTGGAGATCACTTTGAAGAGACTCCATCAAAAATTCATACCCAGCATTGACAGTGGTACCAATATACTTCAACATTGAGGCACCGATTCCTGTGTTGCTATGTTTGAAGATATGCATGAAGTTATATTGACGGCTCATGTTGCCTTGGTTCATGCTAACACAGCAAGGATATTGACTGGCCTTAATGAACAGTTTGGGACAATCAAAGCCAATGTTCAACTTGTCATTGATCTGTATGCTACCTGAGATAGAAAATACAAGCACAGTTCATACTTAGCAAACTCCACTGATCCTTTCTCCCTGGTCACAGAGTTTTAGAGATCTATCGACATGTCATCTTGCAAGACAGGGGATAGGTTCGAATCAATTGTATGGTACCATGATTTTCATTTTGAGAAATGTGATGTTGGAGCCAACAGAGACAAAACTGCTGCCAAAGTTACCCCAATGAAGGTCAGGGCAATGAGGCCAAGAAGACTGAATAATTAATTTTTCCCTATTTTATTAAAGCTTGAATGTGGTATA
>JALLPC010000544.1:0-15495 GCA_036940045.1 Stephanocyclus meneghinianus | reverse complement strand
GTGTGCTCTTCCGATCTTGACGACTCTGGCGGTTGTCACAGGGTCATCATGAGGTCAGTCATTTTGTTCCAAAAAGGGTAGTCACCAGGTCGTAGCTGACGAACTGGTGGTCATCATATGGTCGTAGCTGACAGCTCTGGTGGTTGCCACTAGGTCGTACTGACGACTCTGTAAGTTACCAGCAGGTCGTAACTGACGACTCTAGTGGTTGTCATGGAGTCGTAATTGATGACTCTGCCTGTAGTTACACGACATTTTTTGACAACTCACTGGTCCTCACTCGGGTCATGAGTTGTCACTTTGGTTGTCCGAGTCATCACAATGTTGTCAGTTTGAGTAGCGCAAGTCGCCAGAATTTTTTGAGTCCTCGCTTCGCCGAAATGTTATTGCCAAAATGTCTGATTTTTTCACTAGTTGCCCCTGTCTTGCTGACCCTTCTCAAGAATTATTTTGCAGTTATTGAAAAAAACGCAATTCCCAAGGAGTTGCATTTTCCCCAGCTATTGGCCTAACACATCCATCGAACCAGCGAAGATCCTCGAAGATCAATTGATCATGACAGATCATCAAGGATCATTATTGAAACCATGGAACCACCTACTTTACGGCATCGATACCTTTCTAACCCGACCATCAGTGCGGTGATAAATCTATGCGCTATTTCATTTGTTTGCTTCGACCTTCTCCAAAATCACGTGCTGCTGCACGGCCGGGCGGTGACCCAATCGATAAATGGTATTCCAAGCGACGTGCCGATATATATCGATCAACCACTTGCCTTCAACAACAATGTCGATCCAAGGGCGATGGTCATTCCACGAGGCGCCGCCGTAGCGCGTCCCGCCACCCCTCTGACGGCCGAGGAAGATTCCAAAATCAACCGCAAGTTCTACGGCGGTCAAGGCGACAAGCCTCATTTAGGAGGATTTACCCAATTCGACCCCATGGGCGTCAGCCCTACCTTATGGAAACACATGATCGAGCACTGGGGCATCAAAAGCCTCCTCGATGTGGGATGCGGTAAGGGCGTGAGCACCGCCTGGTTCGTCCTGCACGGATTGGAATTCGTGCAGTGCGTGGAGGGAAGTCACGATGCCGTGTCTCAGAACATCGTCCCTCCTGCAGATGACTATCCGAGAGTGGTGGAACACGATTTCAGCTTGGGGCCATGGTGGCCTCCTCGCACGGTCGATGCCGTTTGGTGTGTCGAATTTACGGAGCATGTGGGTAGAAATTTTCAACCCAATTATCTGCCGAGTTTTCGTTCCGCGGCGCTTGTGTTTGTGACTCATAGCAATTGGGGAGGATGGCATCACGTGGAGGTGCATGATGATGAATGGTGGAGGACCCGTTGGGAGGCAGCGGGGTTTATTTATTCACAGAGTATGACGAATGAGGCCAGGAGTATCGCGATGAAGGATAAACCGAGGCATGATTTGACAAGCGACATGCAGGCCGGTAAATCCTATTTCGTCGCGCAGCATCTTTGGTCGAGTTTACAGGTAAGATCCAAAGTTGACAATGTAGAAGTCCTGTTGATGCCGATGCCATCCTAAAAGCATTGTATTTTGTGGCATTTATCAGGTTTTCATCAACCCAATGGTGGCAAGCCTGCCGGCCCATGCTCATCTATTCGGCGAGGTGAGTATATTAATCTTCTGTGACACCCTGAAGTATATTTCGGCCTTAAAGTCTTCCTCTCGTTCGATTGCTATCCACGCAGCACGGTTGTTATGGAGGAAGAGATCAAGGAGGGAAACAAGTACACGTAGATTGCTCCCAATCCAAAAATGCCGCAGGTGATCATCTCACACCCTTACCAGAGTCTTTCAAACCGTTGAACCTTACGAAAGAGATGGATGATGCATGGTTTAATTTGATCAAGGATTTTAAGACTACTGGAAAGTAAGAACTCGTTTGAGTTGTGATTGTGTATACGTTCGAGTGAAACAGAGAAAGTAGCTTGGACGCAGCGATCGCTGAAACATTAAAACAGGAAGCTTCCTTAGTTCTTAGTCTCTGCAATTTCGTCAGCGATTCTTATTATAGCCTTTGGTGCCACTGTAATAAAACGTTACTGCAAAATTTAAATGATCATTGGGGAAAACCGTCGGTGCACATAGCAATTCGCCTGCAAAAAAGTGTGACTTTCCAGTTGTTGTTGTCAGGAAACCTGTAGTTGTACATTGAATTGAAATCTTTCTTTAGAGGAAGATACATTTCGCCCCAAATTAATTTGTTTATTTGACCACGATACATAATTGTGTACATCAATCTACAAGAACAGTGGCAGGGGTTTCGGTGTGGATTACCTACATCAATTGTTCTTTTTGCTCCCTGGAATCTCTCTCTGAAACAAATATCTCCATTTCCCTAGCCAACGCATTGCAGGAGCATACACAACAACAATAACATCAACAAGAATGTTGAGAATCATTTACAGCCTGACTAACAAGCAACGTATAAAATAATATTCTTCATCAACTCACCAAACACCCCCACCCAATAAAAATCCATCCCCGCCACAGGCACTCTCACCCAAGACACCTTGACTGCACCGAAATAATCGTCCACACTCAATTCATACCCCAAACTAGTAGCCAATTCCGTGCCTATAGTTGCAGCCAATCGATTGATCCCCCTCTCGAAAAATCCCTGCGGTTGCTGTTCCTCCGGCAAATGCGCTCCCCTGAGCACTCGTTTGAGTTCTCGTTTGGCATCGAACGATGCCGTGGTGGGACACGTTTGAATTGCATAAATGTACGCGAGAGGAAGGAGTAGGATGGACAGCGATTGGAGCGAGTTGAGTATGATCTTGAGTAGGATAAGTCCCGCCAGTAACGGCAGTCCGTATTGAAGAATGAGTTGATTGTCTGCGTCGGAGAATAATTGATTGTCAGTCTGATTCATGCTGTTGCTCCGCATTGTCGTCGAGGAACGAAGACCCGCCACGGCCGCCGCCGCCGCCCTCCCATCCACGGCTCCCTGTTTCGCATGTTCCATCGAAACGGTGACAACCTCCCCGCCGCGATCGACGTTACATAGAGCACCGTCCTTTTTCATCAACACTACCCCCCGTCCCACGTCTCCTTTGGAAGTGAACACTTGTATCCCCACCACGCATCCGTCCGAATTGACGACCAGATCTAAGAATCCCTCGTCGTGCAGCGGGACATTTCTTCGTTTTAAACGAACCAAATGTTTGCCGTGGGCGGATATATAGCGTTCAATGGTGAATCCGTCGAGGGGGTGGAGATTTTGGAGGTGGCGGAGGGTGGCACGGGAGAAGGAGGATAGTTGGTGGGTGGAGGAGGACGAGGTCGTTGCCATGGTGGAAGACCTGCGGAAGACGATGGATTTCTGGGTCGATTTTATGATGTGAACAGAAGATGTGAACCGTGTGAATCGTAGGTAGATATTGTACGGTACGTATTTGTGATTACGTCCTTTGAGTAATGAATTCCCGTATCTATCAACCAAAGTGGCAAATGGCTGTGAAACACGTCACACATAATCTCATCTCAAGTAACACATGATACAACAAACACAACACAGGCTCGCAGCAGGAACAATAAACGCCCTCTATCCTCCCTCTATCGTACCGCCATGAAGAGCGGCCTTCTCCTCCTTCAATCCGTCGCATCGTCAACCCTGCGATGCGTCTCCCGCTCTTCTTCTCTCCAAAATAACACCCATCGATTCTCTCGCCATGACACTCGCCGTCGATCTCTTCTACCACGTTCAACGTCATCATTAGCCTTATCGCATCATGCATCCGATGCTCCTCGATCGATACCCTCTGGGACACATGGTCGAGTGAGGGCGTCGCCGTCCTCTCTCGTCGGTTGCAAATCGCACCGATCACGCATCGAACCCTCTGCGGCATCCAATGTCTTTGGAATGCTTTGCGCCGTCGCATTCTCCACGACTTCATTGGCCGTGTGCAGCAACGGCGACAGCGGCACCGCGCCATCCGACGACGCAGACGAACGCTTCGCGAACCCAGTCAAAAATATCGACGAACCGACGATAAAACCGGAACATCATGCGGCGTGTCCGTTTCCAGAAGAGGCATTACGGCACGACACCTATCAAGGATTGACACTGGACATTTCAAAATTACTCCGCGTCGTCGAAACGGATTCGAACGACACGACGACGACGATCGCCGCGCCGCTCTCGGATCCCGAAATATTCCAACAAAACCTCCAACGAGCATTGAAACTATGGCACTCCCAAAACCGTCGTGGAATATGGCTGCGCATACCCTCTTCTCATTCGCATCTCATCCCGCCCTCCGTGTCTTTGGGGTTCGATTTTCGACACGCCGAACCGGGCTATTGCGTGTTGACCAAGTGGCTTCCCGCCGATGCCAGCTTCGGCGGACCCAAGACCGAGAAGGACGCGGTTTCACGTTTGCCGCACGGGCCAACGCATCAGGTCGGAGTGGGAGTCTTGGTCCTGCATCCGAGGACCGGGAAGATGCTGGCGGTTCAAGAAAAGAGCGGACCCGCCGCCGCCCGGAAATTGGTGAGGCGTGCCGTCGTTGATATTCTCGTTGTTTTTGGATGCTTTCCTTCGAATGCTCACCGTTCGCAATCCGCGTGATGGGATGATGCGTCAGTGGAAAATGCCGACGGGTCTCACGGATCCCGGAGAAGATATCGCAGCCGCCGCGATACGAGAACTCAAAGAAGAAACCGGTCTGGATTGCGTGTTTGATCGCATTATTTGCTTTCGACAAGCTCACGGAGGATTGTTCAATCGCAGTGACATGTTCTTTGTATGTTTATGTAAATTATCGTCGAAATACAATCAACTGCTGGAAGAGGGAAAAGAGATTGAATTATTGCCGCAAGAGGAAGAGATATTGTGTGCCAATTGGATCGACATGGAGGATTACGCGCGGCAAAAAGTTTGGAAGGAGAGTCCGCTTTATAAGGAGATGAATGGAGCCATGTTGCGCGCGGCGAGGAGAGGCATCGAGTATTCAGGAAGGGGCAGTGATGATGGCGACACGACAGGTACTTCGAATCATGGCGATGGCGCCAATGATGAGATACATGGATTTGTAGCAAAGAATCTCCCAGTGGGATTTAGACCTGGTAACAATACAATATATGTGAGCAGTAAACTCTAGTTCGACAGATATGGTCTCAACCCGAGTAGTATTTACACAATGTTAGGTCTTCTTTTCAAAACATAACATTCCAATGATCCTAATTAAACGCATTGGTGGGAGGTCAAGGGAAGTAACGAATTGAGAGAAACGCGGGCTGTTCATATTGTACCCCACTAAAAAATGTTCGATGAATGTGACTTCTCCATGTATTCCACTGAGTGTACCCCTAGAGAATAGTAGGAGTAGATCTTTGCGAATTCCCCTCTGCAATATTCAAATAGAAAAGTATCTTGATCTCTCATCGGGCCCATCTTCCAATGCGAGAGAGTGTACGAGTGTATTGTAGTACAACACCATAGTGTATTGTGTGCCCTTATTGCTTGTGTTATTAGTGACATAATGAAATGAAAAAATGCACTAACACAGTACCATAACATACTACTGTAAATTACGTGCGATGCTAACTACTTTGTTGTCATACTCTTGCATGTACTCTTGCCTAATGCACGTATGACTTCATTAAATTGTCAACATATTAGAGTTTCAGTGACATGATGCAGGCAGCTAATCCTTCCGCTTCTTGCCATAGACAATCAAACTGGTAACCGATATTGCAAGATATTTTGCTACTTCATACAAGAATCATGTATCATGGGTTCGGACGCACGTGACCCAAATGTCGGAGTTAATTTGACGATGTTAGACGTGGCTAAAAAATTGAAAGACTTCATTATGTTGTTCGATGGCAAGATCAAGCCTTTCGATCAGATCGACAAACTGTTTGATGAACTGTTTCATGATTCGTCCGTACATGGCATCGATGGAAAGTTCCACAATAAGGAGCAATCGAGAAGGGTTGCAAAGTGGATTTATGCCAACAAAACTGTAGTCAACATCTATGAGTTCACCATCGTTGGAGATAACCAAGTTGAGCTCGAACTCAATCTAAGAAACAGCAAAATTGATGTCGTATCGCATTCTTTTGTTGATGTTCAAGATGGCAAAGTGGTTAAAACGAAGACCCTCCAAGACTCCCGTGATCTCTACATTGTGATGAAAAGTTATGTTGATCAACTCATGACAAAATACTATCCATGCAGTTCGCGAAGGGATTGGACAATAAATAATAATAGCAAGCAGATTGAGTCGGACATGGAAGGTTAAGAGAGGCAGACAACTGAATCTGACCCAATGCCGTAATCAAATAGTCAATATTTTATAACACAAAATTTAGGTCCGGGGAATAATGCGCCAACTTCGTGACCAGATGAGTACATTTTTGTCTGTTCTAGCTAATTTAGGTTCTAGAACAACATGGCGTAGAACGGTTGCTCGCTTCTCTTGCTTCCTGATCACCCACTTCTCATTGCTGGTGTGTTTTCCACTTTGATCCACTTGTGAGAAGTGCTCGCAACCCTCGCTTTCTCACAGTGCTTCACTTGTGGGTCACGCCGCATGTTCTGTAAAAGAAAATCACCAATCAATTGGCAGGAATTAAGACAATTATGATTCATTGTGTTGAAAAGCAGTTCCCTGGAGGACTCACAACTCCATTGGTCAATTACACGCTATAATCTGGCAGCATTACTCAACATAATATCACTCTTTTATCAACATAAGTTATCTAACAAATTTTAGTTGTAAGTCATCAAGGTGGAATCTGTCATATCACAATGAACGATGAATGAAGTGAGTGGTTCACCGAAATGTGAAAAAGAAAGCAATGAATACAATGATCCTAAATATGCTTTTGCAAATGGTTGTGCAATCGGTTCCCCAAACTAGTTCATTCTCTAGCAAGAATGGAGGCCATCATGTCCAACAAACTAATGCAGAAAGAGACTTGGATGATCTCATTTATGCCACAATCAGTCTCATTAGACTACTCAGATATATTCATGTGTGAACAGAGGGGAGTCAAAAGCCAATAAAGGGTGATTTCAAAAGTCAATAAAGGGTGATTTTTCTTTGTTCAGTGTTGTTCAGTCTCATGTTGGTGAGCATTGTATAGCTATCACTGTACAGGGGTGGGAGAGAATATTTATGCTGTATTGTGCTGAAGGGGGACTCCTGAACAAAAAACTATAGTCAGGAGGCAAGCGGAACTGAAGATTGATTTATTTATAGATCTTTCGACATGGTTTATCCAAGAATCTGGTGGTAGAGTATACAGTAGTCAATCCATCACATGATGTCCAAATTCAGCCATTGTATTTCAAGAAAAAGACAATGAAATGGGACTGAAAAACTGGTGGATCTGAATTTAGAATGTAATTCTCAAGGCAAACTATAGCATTTTTCAAGTGAAGCTCAGAACTCTACACAAGTCAATTCAGTATTTGACAATACAGAGTTTTTTGATCAGGCAATGCTTAGTTCATTTCTCCGACTTGTTGATATGGTGAACCTATCTGAAAGGGCATGATCAATTTGGAATGTGTCTCCCAACTAATTTTCTTTTTGCATTGGAGGTTAAAATTGTGCAAAAAAGAGTAGATGATGTATCCAACTACGCTTGGTTAAATCACTACATGAGGTGTCTTTATATCAGGACATTCAACCAGCTTTATTTTAGATTGCTATCTACATTTGTGTTGTTGTGCCTCATATACTACTACTGGGATGAGTACAAGCAAATCTAACTTTTAATGATGAACTCTTGGATATATGATATCAAGTCTTTCTATCAGTGATGTCTATTTGGCAGCAAAACAACTCAGCAAAATGCAAGCACATGATAAGCCTATGACACGAATTCATCTGCAACATCATTATTGAAATTGGCAACAACGTGATGGAAAAGTCTTGCACACATGCAGGAGGTTCATAAGATTGCTCCCAGTGATGGCTTTGATCCTCATATCTCTTTCTTTACTGTTGCTCCAGATGTTGAATGTACTTTGATGTGTGCATGTACATGTTGGAGCCCATATCACCACCCAGTTTGAAACTTAATGCCGTTATTTTTGCTATTTCAAAACTGGACCAATGGCATCCCCAAATCAGCACTTGGGTAATTTGGTGGTCTAGTGCAAATTTGGGGAGGGTTCTTAGTTAAGGTACAGAATTAAGTTAAGTACAGTCTGGAATCTGCATCCATAGTACCATACCGTAGTTTAAATACTTAGATACTCACTCCTTAGTTGCTCTGGTCAAAAAGTAAGAGTTGTGTACTAAATTAAGGTCCCTTATGCTCCATTAACTTTGACAATAATTGCAAATGCAAAATAGGTTCATATAGTTTTTTCTTAAAAACATGGTACATATTTATGAATACATTTCCACATCGTAGTTACACGTATGATGTTGTACTGACTTACAATCTGTACAAATGCCAAAGTCATCTAGCTGTTAGATACCACTCTAGTGCCTCTTGTATACCGACAGTACAAAGAGATAATGGTCATTAATCTTTCAACAAGTGGACCCCACCCCATGACCTAATTAACCAGTGCCAAAATCGAGTGTGTTGTGGTCATCCCAGAACCATCACTGATACAAAAATGGGACTAGTTCCACTTTGGGTTCATGGAACATTTGCCTAGTTTTGAAAATGGACATCCAGTTTCAAAACTGGGCAATCAGTTCCAAATCTGGTTGTTGAAAGAATATGAAATTCACTCAGTATTGAAACCAGATGCCCAATAAGGGTCAGTGCTAATAATGAGGACACAAATGTCCCAGTTTCAGAACTGGGTGAAAATTGGTGCCCAGTTTTGAAGCTCGGACAGTGATGATTTTGTCTCCAACATACACAAACTGAGGGAAATAAATTAAATTACCAACTTCAGTTTGGATGGATTCATAATGCAGTAAAGATTTTGAACTTTGACGTTGAAAAAGAACTTTACACCCTGGAGAATGTTTGCTTAATCACCAAGCTGCTACGTAAACTCTTTGTGAATTGTTAGGATGGGATTACAAAAAGAATTGAGTCAAGGATATGCATGGTCATTTTTTTGCTCAGATCAAAAAAGGGTTGAAATAAGAGCAGTTTTTGATAAGGACCCATTGAAATGACAAGATACACGTGATGAAATCTACAATAATTTTGCTACAGCTTTTGCTCTAATTATGAATACAGTCCAAGTCTAGAAGTAATTTATGAAGATTGTGAAGCATGTGCAACAAACAAGGATTTGTTTGACGAAGATGAAACAAAGAATGGTGAGACACTCAAAATGAAAGCCAGAGGATAAAATTGGGAGGTGATAAACTGCACATTTTGTTCTAAAAAGGATACCACAAAATCAAAGTCAGGTGTTTCAACCACTAAAGTTGTGAAACGATTCTCAACTCTTTCAAGAAAAATTGAGATGGTATTTCTTGTGATGTGACTGGCTATGCTGTGAATGTACCTGAGGATAACATTACTTCTCCTCCTTCAAAAGAGAGGTATGATAATATGGCATATCGTGACCCTCTTGATGTTTTGCATCCAAAGAAAATTTTTATCAAACAAAAATCAGACATCACATTGCAACATGTAGGATGAATCATCATGACTTGAAGCATTGTGTCTTGTGTTTTAAACGTGCTGAAGAATGAAGGAGCCTTTCCCAAGACAATGTGGTGAGGATACAAAATTTGAAGAGGACACAGATGAAGAAGGTAATTGCACACTTTGGAGATCTTTGCTGCAGGATGATGTTTCAGTGTATCCATGCATTGTCAACCCCATGCATCTACCTGAATGGTATCTTAACATATCTTGACACTTGCAGTAAATAGATTACAAGAACATTAGGCTACCACAGCAATATTCAGATTGGAAGCCCAGGATGTCTATTGTATGATGCTTATTTGTCTACCAAGTAAACTCAGAAAGTATGATGTTTATTATTCTACAAATTTAACTCAGAAAGAAGACAAGGGCATTGAGTTTGAGAGAGTTGGTAGTCATGGTATTTATATGAGTCAAGATGTTATCAGTGCTACTATAGCATACTTGCTTACATGTCAGCATGGATCAAGATTTCTGTTCTCTCAAATTTCATGTGTGCTTGTGCAAACTGTGCTAAATCAGTTAGAAGGAAACGAACATGGTGACTCAATTCTTGGAAGATAAAATTCAGGTCAAAATGGAGAGGTAGATATGTGGCCTTATTATTCTGTGAATGATTACAATTGCATGTTTGATTTCATGTTTGATTTTGGAGGATATCCATTTTTATTATTACACAACAAACTATGAATGGTTTGCATTATCATTCCACAGGATGAACAATGTAGATCAAAGATATGCTAGTTTTGAATGCTGGTGAATTTCGTTCTGAACAAGATCATGCTGAAAGATTTTATTGTTGTGGTAAGAACTCATAATGGATTAGAATGTTAGGAGGGGAATCCTAGTGAACATGCTCTTCAGACTCGAGAGAATTGTGCATAAGTTTCATGAGTAGTTCTATCCTTTTTGCAACAGTACTATTTTTTTCAAGAAAAGACGAATGCTTTTTGGACAAATGGATGTGTCTCATGTCAGCTGAAAGACCATCAAAGCATTTTTCAATGAAGGAAAAGGATTGGTCAAAATTTGACTAAACATTCCCATAGGAAGTTCCAATCAGAAGAGTGAAGAAACAAACTGGTGCCCGGCAAAAAGATGAAACCACAGGCAAGATAGGCAGTATAACTCGGAATTTGACAAACACATGATGATAAAATGTAGATAGAGAAGGTTGGAGTGATGAGATGAATGAGACATGATGATTGAATCCAAAAGAGCAAGGAATTGTCAACAAATAGGACCATTGCTTCAAGACAGCTAGGAGAACTAGTTATACATTTCTCAAAGATAATAACACAGAGGACACAAAACATTAACAAGGAAATTATTAGAAATCACAAATTTGAAACAGTACAGTGAGATTCTTGCTTGTGGCTTGAGTAGATACAAGACACTTCTCGCTTTGGTCAGTGGTGCAATGGTAGGAAATACCTTAAGTCATTATAATGAATTACTTCCCCCATCTCATGAAAATAAAATTGATCTCAATAAAGATAATTATCTTGATGCAAATTATAGGTTAGCACTTGGTTTTTCATCATACATTAACAAAGGAAGCATTCCTTCCACAAACAACATTGCAGAAAAAGGTTTCAATACAAAGTGAATAATTTTAAACCAAAATTACATTGCTCATGAGATAATTTGCTGTTCATTTCTGTTGGATTAATTGAATGATCACTGGAACAAGAACCCAGATGATGATGGGGTCAGTTATGAAACTAAAAATGACATAAAAAGAGACTTGTGGAAAAGCTTGAGCAAATGGGAGCAAGAGAACAAGTACTGATGTTTGTAATAGGTCCTACTGGAGCTGGAAAGAGTAGTGCCATCAAAGCTGCTCCACTGTTTTGATATCATTGTTCCAGTCCATGTATATAATATTGGGAGGAACATTGTGTATGTTCACTGCAACAACTGTATTTGCAGATGCACTATTAGGTGGAGTCACATTTCACAGTGCTGCATTTGTGCATCAAAATAAAAACAGATTCCCATGAGATGATGAAAATGTGGGACCAAGTGAGAATGCTGATAATTTATGACATTTTGATTTCAACCAAAGATCAAACGGTCAAGTTGAATACTTGACTCAATCATGTACAACAAATGAGGTTGAGGTAAAATACAAAATAGCCAATACTGAAATAGGGGTTATGAAAATATTATATTAGGGGGGGCAAGACATGTTCTCATATCTAGAGAAATAACTTTAAGACATAAAGAACTAAAAATTGTGAGACTCACACTTGTTTGTAATCGTGGAAAATCACTCTTTTTTGTATGAGATTGATCCTGTACCTCTCCAATTGCCAAAATCGCAATTGGACCAATCGCCACTTTACCCCCATTTGTTTCAATAATATCGAGACCCTTCATCGCAACTAGGTAGAATCCCTGAATACAGCTGCACTGGGGCAACATTAGAAAATGCAGCTGTATTCCAAAAATTGGGGCTTTCTGGTTGTGGGCTGCAGAAAATGTGAAACAGACATCACGAGCCTTCATGCGGGCTGATCCCCTTCACCTGATGTCATAAAAAATAGCATCCAACAGACATCCAACCATGAGCATCGGCCGAACCCGACACCATACCAACCACCACACCTTCACTCGCTTGCTTCCCATCACCGGAGGAATGCAGCACCACCCTCTTTTTGCCAGGACTGTGGCTCGCGTCCACTGTGGCTCACGTCTATGCTCCGTGCTCACCGCAGCGATATTGCCGGATCGAAAAAATCGTGCACGCGAACCCGATTGCCCCATTCTCCACAACCATCCGAGACGGAACAACCCGCCTGCCTCCATGCATCTCTCCATGCATTGTAGATGATGCGGCAGAGTCAGAATTTTAAAAAAAGAGGTGAGACAAGTAAAAAAATGTATTTAATCTCATTTTTTATTGCGACCATTACTAATTCATTCTCTGTCCCGTCCATGGATATCATGGGCATGCCAGCATGCCTCTACCTTGCTTACCCTCCTTGCAGCAAATTCAAAGCATCGCAGCGCAAAAGGGAAATGAAAAAAATAGTGAGAACTAATGTTTTTAAGTTTTTGCCCTGAAATTCACTTAAACACTAATCATTGAGGCCATGGCAGCTTGGCCGACATTAATTGGCCGTTATTGCCCTCGCACAATTCTGACCCACTCTCCTTCCTCCCTCTTTATATAGAAAGGTCGCACAGAGTCAAAATACGGCCAAAAGGTGAGGGGTATTGATGCATTTTATGTTTTTATCACAAAAGCATTCAACTGACAAATAAATTGTCACTCCCTTTGATGTGTAACTTTTTCAAATCAAATTTATTTACTAATTTAATGTGGGAACATCAAACAATAATCAAGGGTCCATGGGAACTCCACACAACAAACTAATGCAGAATTATGCAGCACACAACAATCAACTGGTAGTGACTGTGTCATTTTTTTCAATTGAATGTGTATGTCCAGTATGATTGTTCACATTCTTTAAAATAATTTCAAATATTTTTGTTACTTTATAATCATTTAGTTTCCAGTCGAAATATTTCATTCAAGGGAAATTGTTTCATTTTTGTTGCACGTGTTTGTTTAATGTTTAATGTTGTATAAATTCAAAATCAACAGTCTACAGAGGTTTGATCATTTTCAATCTAAATGGTAATCACAGATGCTAGTTCTGCAGAAACAGCCCCAGTTCACTCCGCCTGATCAACAATCAACGAATTAGGATGGTTAGAGAACTCAAAAATGTTGGCCAACTGCAAGAATTAGCATCACAAATATACAATTGTTTGAGGCTGAGCAGCCAGACAATCCTGCCCATTGGTGGCCTTCAAAAATGAAAAAGACAAACAATAAAACCATCAAACACATACATCAATCAATAAATTGTGTAACATTATTCAAGGTGCACATGCAATGATGTAGTACCAGCATCATTATTAACAATGTATTCATCCTCCCTTATTTGCAAAGATACGGGCAATTTACATGGTAAAATTATAGAAAACCCTGATAAAAACCCTGATTGTTACCCTTCTATGGGCACTTATGCACCTTTCACTACTTTGCACAAAAACAATGACTTGAGGTGCAAGTATCATTACCAAACTGTCAAATCATCTTAATAACACCCTTTGGGGCTACCATTGATAGCCAAACCATGTCTGGGATCATTAGACAAGAAGGGTCAAGTTGACTGTGACTCCCTAGCAGATGCTAGCAAATGTTAGGAAAACTGCCCAAGTCAGTTTGGCAATAAATGGCAGTGTTTTGGTGCTCTTAACCTGACCAAACTTTAATAACACCTTTTTGGACATAATTAAGTAACATTTGAAGGCCTGAGCATGTCTAAGCATAATTTGACATGCTGAAATTTTGACTGAGCTCTCCCCAACTAGTAATTTTCCCTAACAAACCAAAATTTTTGTGGTTACGGAAGAAAAAAGTCAACTTCTGATCATTTTTTCTCCCTCAAACTTGGTATACATTCTAATTAGACCCATATCTAAAAGTCCTGAAAGTTTGGTGATAATTGGGGAAAAAATATTTTTGGCCAGTTTGAGTGGTGCCCCCCCTAGTGATACTCTGCACTTGAAGTTGTTTGTGAAAAACTACGACAAAAGAATGAACAAAGGTACCAGTCTAATCAAAGAATGTGAATGTATCAAATCATTCATCATGTGACTAGTGATGTAATTTTTGGAGATATTGCATTTCTCAAAGTTGCAATCATGAGCAATGGCTCTAACTTCAAATTGAACCATTTCTCAATATTGCACCTGTTTTAAAGACTGCACCAAAGATGCAGTTGTAAGGAAGAGCCATTTTTCTGCACCTTTTTAAAGAATGAATCAAAAGGTGCAGTCTTTAAAAAGGTGAAATCTTCATTTTACATGTAGAAAGTACATAAATTCTTATTTGGTTAGGTGAAATCTTACTGAAAAGGTACCAACACATTAGACTGTCCATTTTTAGTATGATTGCACCTTTTTTACCATAAAAAGGTTTAATTGTACTAAAAATGCACAGTCTTCTATGTCTGAACCTTTTTAGTAAGTTGCACCTCAACGATGGAACATAGCACAGACTTCAATAACAGTACAGACTTTGAAATCAGAGTTTGGCTTCGCTTCAACAGCTAAAAACTAGTTGGAATAAGAGTTTTGAAATCCTATGCCTTTTCACGTGTACCTTATTGACTGAAATGCAGACATTATATTCTTGATGCTATTATTTTAGCACATGCAAGATCTCAGTTGGACAGCAGAAACATCATGTTCACGTGTGCCCTGACAAAAAAAGTCCATCACAGTCACACCCACATCAGCCTCAAGACATGATTGCGCATATGATTTTCTTGGATCACTTCCTGCAGCTTCTTTCCTAACAGGCTGTTTCTTTCCAAATCTCATTTCAACTCAAATTTTTGATCCAAATTCCATAATCTACCAATTTTCTGCCATTTTTCCATATCTCAGCAGCATGACAGGCATCAATATCCCAGAATTCTTCTCCCATGCACAATAAATTTTAATGATTATTTGCCAAAATCTAAAGAACATTCACTTTCAACCTGATTTAGGCAAAAAAAATGAATACAAGATGACCTTAAGAACGGTCCTTCTAAACCTTTTCCAAACCCATTCTAAATTGGACATTTAGAAATGATGCTTTGATATTTGGACCAAAAATGGCAGCCACCCAGTGGTTCTCATAATGTGGTGGTTCTTATGATCAGATTTATATGGAAGTGAACTTTTCTGTGAATAGACCACATAAAAAATATTAAAACATATCAACCACTCTTGGTATGGTGTCTTGTAGATTGTTCATCAGTGCAAAACAGTGTGTAAAAGTGGTATCAGGCTTAGGTATTGT
>JALLPC010000543.1:0-12640 GCA_036940045.1 Stephanocyclus meneghinianus | reverse complement strand
GGTCTTTAAAGATATCTTGGTCTTGAACAATAACTTGGTCTTGCTGGCTATCTTGGTCTTGACAAGACCACTTGGTCTTGTAAGACCTCTTGGTTGTGATCCCTCCAGGTGACAAGGTGTCCTTGATACTTGCAATGCTAGGTATCCAGAGGATGCCTATAATTAATTTTGAGGATATTGTCCTCATGGAAGTAGATAGAGGTACTTCAGTTGAGGTAGATACTTCGTGCATGTCACTCTCCCCCATAATTGGAGAATCAGGGTGGCAGATGGAAAAGAAAACCTCACAAGGACAAGATTTTGTTTGTGTGCTGAGAAACTTGTCTAGAAGGAAAAAACTGTGGCTCCTGGAAAAACCTCTGTGAGGAAACATCCTGAGTTAGTCAAGCTTGCTGGAAAAAATCCTTTGGTGATCGGGGAAAATGTCATGCCGCTGGCTACATGTGCAACATACATCATAGTATATTTGGTCAAAGGTGTATGTGATGGTGGAAAGGAAGACTTGGGTCATGCAATTCAGGTCAGCCTGACCTGTGCCATGATGTGTTATTATTCTATTCTAAGCCATAAAGTTAATGCCGTGCTTCCGCAGGAAGGGGGCAGAGCCCAGGGACTTTGTCTTACAAAACACCAAAGCAAGTGATCCCATATTATGAAATGAGTCAATGTTAAAGAAACATTCATACATGAATATGACACAAAGGGTATCCAAAATTACCTCCAGTGCAAACGGAAATGTTTTGAGTTTAGTGTAAAAATAATTGATAATTATATAGATAAAAAATATATAAAATTGATGTGAATAGGTTTAGATGTTTGTGACAATAATGCATGAGCTACAGTTGATTGTTCAGTTCTAAGGTTATGCAAGATCTTCATGAAATGTTTTGTATTACGCAACCAGCTTAGTACTAAAATGTACATGTTTTTCTATTTTTCTCTAAGACTTTTACAATAACTTGGTATTAAAAAAATGTGGTTTTGTCATACAAGACAATTTTCCCATTCAAAATGCAATGGATATCTTTTCTCCAAAAAGGTGTCAGTTTAGACACTAAACTGACACCTAACGGAAAAAACTGTTTCCTGTTATGAAATGTGGTGGTTTCGTGAGGCAAAGTCCCTGGGCTCCATATAACTGCCCCCGTTATATTACACAAATTTGTGACGCTGACGCTGGACAGAACATTATAGGATTTGTGATATGTGATATGTGTTTTTCTATCTGATCCAGCATTGTGCTATCAGATTCAGGATTTCATGTTCTTAAGATTCTACAAAAAATCATGAATTTTTGGTGAAAAGGGCAATCGTAAAAAAAATACAAATAATCGCCAGAAATGCTTTCGCTATAGACTGTAAATCACAGCCTAATTCATTGGTAAACGTGACACCTGTCGTTGCTGTATCCTTACCCTGTGACGTACGCGTGCTTGACACCATAGACGCATGTCGCTTCCCATGTGTTGACTTTGGATCGGGCAGCATCATCATCAACCAAACGTATGGTACAATACAGTACTCCCTGTCCACAAAATGTTGCATGGTTATGTAACCACCACTGCAATTTTCCGGCCCCCCTCCACATTCGCCTTCCATCGTGGCTCACCAACATTGAATCTCCCGCCACCGCCGTCCACCCGTGACATCCAGTCATCATGAAGCTCTCCTCAGCCGTGGCCTCCATCACTCTATCGGCACTCTCGCTCCCATCCCCCTCCATCGAGGCATTCGCCCATCCCTCCTTCTCCGTCAGTCGTCCTCGCATTCCTCCCGGACACCGCGACATCTCTCGCCGTTCCATCCCACGACGATGCCGTCCCACCGCCGCCGCGATCCACGCCGCCGCGTCCACCGGCACGAGCGATCCGACGTCGACCCGAGCCGAGATCCGAATCGTACCCACCGTCCCCATTCCCGACATGCGTCCGGGAACTTCGGGACTGCGCAAAAAGGTGGAAGTGTGGCAGGGCCCGCATTATTTGGAGAACTTTGTGCAGAGTTTGATCGAGACGGCCGCAGAGAAGGAGGGCGACGCTTTGGAGACGTGAGTGATGCGTGTGACGGGCGCGTCGGGGGATTCTTTTCTCGTGCACAATCAACTGACTCGTTTGATTCTTTCCGAAGCATCATCNTCACAAAAATAGTGGGAGTCTACTGTTTTTGTCATGATAATGATCATAGACAAAAGTTTGACAACCCCTAATGCGAAGAGTTGAATAGCATGCACAGTTATACTAGAATACCAGTAAAAACTATTACCAACATCACTATCTCAATGGGATCACCTTAACATCATTCTGCAGTTTTATAGGGAATGTGGTCAACAGGTTTCACAATATAGATGAGTAGCTTTCTTGTAGGCTGATTATCAGCAAGGTATATGTTGATGAAAACAGCTGGAGTAAAAGCCCAAATGAGCAATGCATTGGCTATCTAGGCAAAGACTTGAATAGAATGCACAGTTGTGCTAGAATACAAATAAAATATTCATACTGACATCATTTCTCAATTGAGTTGAGAGAAAAGAGCAGCTGGTATGGCTGGGTAATATAAATTTGCATACTTAGAAAGAGATGGTTGGTTTAGCTATAAGTAGTTTTGTAGTAATGTAATGATGGACAATAAGAGTGAATTCTTGGGAAGATGATAAAAAGAATAATTAAAGTCTGTATGTCATAGCATGAATTTGCTGAGTCATTTCCCTTTTCATCCGAAGGAATCAAAATGCCCAAATTGTTGTCTAGACATCATATTAATTCTGTTTGGGATGTTTTTTCAAATTGGCTAACTTTTGAAAGAGTAAGCCTTTCAAGAGTAACTCATTTTGGACCGAATCAGCATACTCTGGAGAAAATGGCTTGCTTTCAAAAGTAAGCCAATTTTCAATATTGACCCATTTTGGCCAAAAATGGATTACTCTTGAAAATTGGCTTATTTTCAAATTATCTTGCAGAATTTATACTGATTGCTATTTTCATAGGCTTGGACTTGGCTTACTTTTTAGAGTAAGCCATTTTTCTAAACTGAGGCATTCTTGGTCTAAACAACTTACTTTCAAGAAATCGCTTGATCTCAGGAATCCACCATTTTTCAAAAGTAAACTGTCCGGCTTTAACAGGAGAAAGAGGCTCAAATCTTTGAATCAGTCCTATTCTGGGAACCAATTCATGTGCATGGGGATGAAGAAATGATGCTGACTAACCGCACTTCCTTCAATTTCCACATACATCAACAACATGACATGTGTAAATAATGGATAGACAATACCACTCCCTCCCAGTTAAAGCTATTTCAATTTATGTGAATGTTGTAGTCTAAGCGCAAGGCTTTTTAGTGGTGCCCTAGTCAGTAAAAAGCTTATTTCCCTGAACTCCAATTTATCCTTTACTGAGAACTGAACCCTGACAATACAATACCATACCATACACCATATGCATTGTATGCTACTTGTACATGTCCATCACAACCTAATATTATGTGCCCCTAGGCGTAATGTGATTTTTGTCTGAGGGATTGTCTAATCATAATGAATGTACTTGACTTGGGTGCAGAAAGCATCTGTAAAGCTCTGTTGAACCCACTAAAATACTTTTTGCACCCACCATTTTTAAATCTGAGTTTTGCTGAGACTAATTATTTATGATTTCTCAGAAAGTCATTTCTTGTTTTGTGTCAATAGGTGATGGTTTGCATGTCAATCTGACAAATAGTTCTTAGCTTTTTGAAGGGGAACTAGTTTTCTTAGATGGAACTAGAAGGAAATTAGTTCTTATCAAGGAACTAGTTCCTTGATATAGGAACAAATTCTAAACTAGTATCATAAACTAGCTCCTCCATCTTGATGTGTTGCACTCGCCCACTGATGATGCTGAATGATGTTTTCCTGCACAACTGCAAGCAGTTCTATTGGACATGCATGCATGCAGATCATTGACCCTCAACACAGAATTACGATACACATGATGCATGTTTCAATTAACTTCAATTAAGGAACTAGTTCCAAATTAGTTTGGAACTAGTTCCTTCAAAAGGAACTAGTACCTTGTCGAAGGAATTAAAAGGAATGGTAGTTAGTTCCATGCGGAAGGAACACAGTTTTATATTCATGAGATTGGCATCAATAAATAGATAATCACATATACTGCCTTCAACACATGAGTATTGATTATATGTGAAAGAACCATCTTAGGCATAGTCCAACCAATCCTGGTGTTAGAATCAGTGGGCTTTAATGGTACTTCCCTAGGCACAAATGGAAATTTTGAGATGCTTCCAGGAAAGTATAGTTTCCTGAAAAATGAGAAAAATATCATGTTTGACACATTTTATCTTGTTTTTCAGGTCCAATTGGAACAAGTTAAATTTTCAGATATTAAGTAGCACTCTTAATGCAACATGAAAAGATAAGATTTTCACTCAAGATAGCAACACATTTCAATTTTCATTAAAAATAGTAACAAAGTCAATTTTACTTGTGGTAGGAATTATTTTGAAGTAAGAAAGAAACAAATTTTACTTTTTAGTCATGGTAAGAACTCAACTAGAAAAATTTGCAGAGCAGTGGAACAAAAACTCATGAAATGGCCTTATGAATTGTTCATATAATGAAAAAGAGCTACAATGAAATGGAGAATTATTCTTATTGTGTATTGGGGGTCTTAACCTATTACTATCATGAAAAAATATTGTTTCCCATTCCTAATGTGAAAACCCTCTGGAGTACAGGGAAATATGTTCGTTTAAGCTGATTATTCCAATAAGACCATTTCCATAGCTAGAGAGTAAAATGACAAACATTATCAACCTATAAACAAGGGGAAAATATTAGAAGTACACATGGCTTCATGACGATTCTTGCAAGCTTATTGAAAACAATCATTTTCTGTACACATTGCAAAGCTTTAGAGACTGAACAACAAACTTGAGGTTAAAATTCTAAACTTCTTTTACTTCATCCATTTGGTAGCTGTTACTGGACATGATACACTTTGCCATTTCCTGTTTTGTTCACATGAACATTCTTAATGTAGGTGGTGTGGAGACTTGTCGAAATGACTTATGCTTTCTGATCAATGCTTGGAGTTGGATCTCTGAAGCACACCCATACCTCCTAGCAAGAATGACAGCTCCTCAGAGCTGCTGCCACTTCCTCTAGCCTGCCGAGGTGATAGTAGGAATGTGTAAAATTGATTCTAAAGACCATTTTACATGCACAGTAATCCATAAGCAGCTCTGAGCTGCCTTCGTATTGGATTTTGTTGGCTGACTTTGTTGATGAAGGTCATTTTCACAAATGATCAAAGTTAGAAAGATAGTATCCTCCCCAGAACTACTGCCATTTTTGATGGTAGTCATATCCTACTGATTTCTGAGCTGTGAATATTGGTTCAGAAGGTAAATATAAAAGGACTTACTAATTGGGATTAGGAGTTGCATGGTATCCAGAGGAATGCTGAGTGGTTGACATGTTCCCTGGTATTGTAAAGGAGTAAGGTTCTCTTATGGAGGATTGGATACCTTGTTATCATCATTGATGTCACTAAAAGACATCTTCCAACATATGGCAATTTCAAAAAAGAAAATTTGAATGACTGCAAGATGATTGGAGTGAGCAGCTCTGCTTCATGTAATGCACAATTACAGATATGATTGTGGCAATGGATGATGGGATTACCCACCATACTTTGAGTGGAGAACTACAATGAAATTAGCATGCACTCAATCAACCAAAAGGTTATTAGATATAAAGATTATATTATAAATGCAAATACATATATTAAAATGGTGGCAAGCTACATCAAAACCAGAACAGAAACAGAAACAGAAACAATTGCTCACAATTAAAGACAACACATGAAAATCTATTTAAAACAGCATAAGTCCATTTACGCGCTATGCTGTCATATCTCCAAATAAAGAGATTAAGATCAAATAAATTGACCACCAAAGTTGATGTGGTCAATAAAATTTCAGAGGCAATACAAGGTATCCAAAGAAAGGCATGTTGACTGGTTCTTAAATTGAAATATAGAAAGCTAAAAAAGTAATAAGTTTAATAGCACTGCACAATTACACCACCTCTTGACTCTTCTTCTCAAAAATGCAATGATCTACAAGATTCCTGCTTCTATCTAGATGCATGAGGAAATGATGAAGTGATGATGAGTGTTTTTAGAGTTAGTTATCCAACATTAAAATCTTTCCTGAACATTGGTCAATTTTTGTTCGAAATAAAAATTGTTTTTTCAATTTGGAATGACCATTCAATATGCCATATCAAGAACCTCTAATTGCCCTCTGAATCTCACAAAAATAAAAAGCAAAAGCAAAATTTTGAATGTAAGGAGAATCTGTTGAATATCTTTGACAAGCTGAAATGCTCAGTGAGGTGAGTACTCAAGGATACCTGATTTAACTACTGTTTCAAAATTAACCTCTGAAGAAATAATTCCCTAGTTCCATCAAAACTCCCAACAATCAAATAACTGAATGCAAGTCTCTTTTATATACACCTGTTAACTAAATAATCAAAGTTGAAAAATAGTGAAGGATTTCAGTATTTTTCAAGTTGATTTATGTGCAATTGCCCTTCTTGTTTCATCAAAATGCATCTTTACTTTAACAAATGCTTCCATACATGCTTTATCAAAATTTTGCCTTGAAGTGCACAAGATGAGTGCATAATTAGCTTATAAATGGACTTTGTCTACTGAAAACAAATGACAGAAAGAAATGACTTATTTCAGAACATATTTAAGGATGTTAAGGGATATTCCACCAGCAATGTTTGTACATCAATTGAACTTTCTTGAACAGTGAGTAATTTGTTTTGATTTGAATGTATTCAAAAATGTTTAATAATGTTTTCAAGAACTCAAGGAGTCATTGCATTCAATTTTGTTTGTATTGCCAACTTTGTTGGTTGAAAAAGATTGAAGGTAAAGATTCAATGGAGATTTTGCCCCTTTCTATTATATGAACATGAACTGGAGCCTGAAATCATTGTTCAATATCTGGTTCACAGTTGCATCTAGCCTGCCTTGTCAAGCTTATTTTGGCAGAACATGAAACGTCGCATTTGGTACTAGTTTGATTTCAATTCTTAACTGGGACTGTTGTATTTTGTATTCAGTGATCACAAAATTTTCAAATGCCACAAAAGCAAAGGCTTTTTTTAGGCAGAGTTCATGTAAAGGCAAACCTGAAATACAAAAAATGAGTCAGCTTTGCATTCATGTTGACATGGCATAGATGTTTCTTTGACATGCTTTCAATCTAGAGTACTTTCTTTATAGAGCCTTTTAGGAAAGAGATCACTGGAATGCAAAATTCTGCAAACAAGAACTCACATCTCATTAAGAGATGTGCATTCTGTAGGGGCTGAATTATATTACTGCTGAGATTACTGAAAAACTCACAAAAAAACCATCGTTCCTCATAGAAAACACACTATATTTTAGTATGTATATGAGGCTTAGGAATAGAGTAAATTATTTCTCAATCACACCACTCTTTTTTGTTCTTTGTGAATTGTCTACTCTGAATTATCACAAATCATATAGATGATCCAACATTTGCTAGTTGACTTTGTTTCTGTTGTCAAAGGTCTAGAAAATACAAAATTTAGATTGTTCATGCTCATGTAATTAAGTCATGAGGGTAAGGAAGGGTTAGGGAATTTGAAATTAAATAACTACAGTAGAAATTGGTTTATAAGTCCCAAAAAATATTCACTCCATGCAAACATGGACTTTTTCACCAATTTTTGGCAATTAGTAAAGCATGTAAGTGAAAATTATACAAAAATACAGACCTTAGATAGTACTGTTCTTCTATCATTACTCGTATGCCTTCTTTCTGTTCCAGCCATTTTCACCCATTCATTCTGGCAAGATGCAGAGCCCCAACATGCAAAATGATTTCAACCATGAAATGATGTGTGGTGAATCCAGTGGCACATCAAAATTTCTAAATAGCCACAAGGAATTATGGGGAGCCAACCATACGGGCATAGTGGTCGTACAACAGGGGAAATTTGCATTAAAGGACCAAAAACAAAAATCTCTGTTAAAGAGGTGAGATTCTGTAACTTGAGACAGTCACATTTATCGCCTTAGAATCTGATTATTCAGGAGTATAATTATTTGAGTTTCTTGTTCATAATGGCACAATGAAGATCAATCTTAAAGTTGGAGTTTAGAATTTATTAGCACAATTTGTTAATTTTTTTTTGATGTATCCCTTTCTTGAAACTCAAAGATTTTGAAGAATACTTTCACCTATGGAGATTGATTAGCTATTTTCTTACCAAGAATGTTTCAGTCGAGTCATGCATCTCAAATGCACTTCCTTCATTTCACAATTTGGCATGGTCAGCTTGATCTGAGAGTAATCGTGATTTTGATGGTTCAATCTGAAATCTCACATCAAATTTGATAGAACTACATGATTCACATAAGATTTGATTCATCAAGATCTCATCTTGATTGCACTATTGAGATTCACTGTCAACCTTGCTATTAGATCAGTCATCAAGAAATCCTCTCACACCCAGCCAAGGGTAGAGATGGAGACCTACTAACATGGAATATATAATATGTTATGTATAGATCCAAATCAAATGATTCAAATGTACACAAATTCTAAGCTGCAGTTGACACAGGCATTTCAATTCAACAATATGACTTGTTGTGTTATGACTTATGATAGCATATTGAAGACTTCCTTTTAAGTTGCTTGTGAGTATGCTAAAAGAAGCCATCCAAAGCAACAACATAACCTGCAGTAATTGCATTATTACTCTTGCTTGTGAATCCACTTTTGATGGCATCACATTATTCTGTTGTCTCTTGCAAGTGGATATCAAGTTCTGGAGCTGCATTTGCAGCATCAAAGAAGCCATCAGCACATTCATATGTGATGTGACATTGGTCTTTGGTCCTACCCCTGGAGAGAACCTTAGCCCAACAGTTGAAATGTGTTAACCATGAGAGGCTTGGAACATCATCTATTAAATTCCAACTGCTGTAGGACTGGATCAATGGCATGAGAATCTTTTTGAAGAGAACACCTGGTCATCAAGAGTTCATTTGAAAGCAACATTTCTTGCTCTAAGTGGGCAACATCTCCATTCCAAACAGCACATTTGGGGCCTCATCTATCATTTCAAAAGTCAATCATTGTGTTCTGGAGAAAAAGACATCTTCACAATTCATTTGGGCACTTGTCACACAGGGAACACAGTTGATTTTTGTGTTTGAAGTACTTCAGCTTGTTGGCTCTATAGGATGACATGGACAAATTATTGTTGACCTCCAATGATGATGAAGATGATGGCAGCGCAGGAGGAGGGAAGGACGGAGAAGGGATCGCGCAGGGCGGAATCGTGCTGACGGCGAGTCATAATCCTGGTGGGCCGGGAGAAGATTTTGGGATCAAGTATAATGAGGGGTTGGGTCAACCTGCCGGAGAGGATTTTACCGAGGCTGTGAGTTACTTTCCATACTGTTCTTGATGATGACGACAATGGTCGAATGATGATGATGATGGTGATGATGATGATGATGATGGCTGTTTTTAAAATCCGTGGAATTTCTTGCAATGAATGGAGATCCAATCCTGTATTCCTCGCAATCATTATCGTCAACCTCACCATCCTTTGTTGTCATTTCAGCTCTACCAAAAAACACTGGCCATATCCAATTACAAAACATTATCCAACCTTGTCGACATTGACCTCTCGGCACCCGTCGGAACGAAATACACATTGACGCCCACGTCGACCATTACCATCATTGACCCATATCGAAATTATGTGGAGGCATTGAAATCATGTTTTGATTTTGATCGGTTGAGAGAATTTGGGAAACGTCAAGGTTTCTCGATATTGTTTGATGGGATGCATGGGGCAGGCGGAATATTTGCCAAGAGGGTATTGGTCGAGGAGCTTGGTTTACCGGAGGTGAGTCATTGACATGTGAACGACGGGGATTGTTTTTCAATGTTTCATTGCGTGGATGATGTATGCAGTGAAATGAATAACTTGAAAATCACTTCCCATCATACATCGGCACCGGACAGTCCTCATTAATGCGATGCAATCCCCTGCCCGACTTTGGAAAATGCCATCCCGACCCAAACCTAACCTACGCCTCCGAACTCGTCCAAAAAATGGGTCTCCTCCCCGACGGAAGCACCGACCCATCCATTCACCCCTCCACCCTCCCCACCCTCGGAGCCGCCAACGACGGCGACGGAGACCGCAACCTCATCGCCGGCGCAGGATTCTTCGTCACGCCCTCCGACAGCCTGGCGCTACTCTGCGACAATTGGGAATCCATCCCGCAATTCGCATCGCGCGGCGGTCTCAAGGGCGTGGCGCGATCGATGCCGTCCTCGGCGGCATTGGACGTGGTGGCCGCGGCGCGGAACATTCCGTGCTTTGTTACGCCCACGGGATGGAAATTCTTTGGGAATCTCATGAGTTCCAAGGAAATGTTTGGGGGGGAGGATTACACGCCGTTTTTGTGTGGGGAGGAGTCGTTCGGGACGGGATCGGATCATGTTCGTGAGAAGGATGGGTTGTGGGCCGTTTTGGCGTGGATGTCCATTTTGGCCAAGGCGAATGAGGGGAATGTTGGAGAGGAGGGGACTTTGGTGGGGGTGAAGGATATTGTTCAGAAGCATTGGGAGAAGTATGGAAGGCATTTCTATTGCAGGTATGATTATGAAGGTGAGATCGTTAGGTTGGTCCTAAAATGCGGTTGGCTTTCACCTATTCGCGTTGCCTGTGAATAATTTCTCAAAATGTATCCTTGCCATTGCTATAGGCGTTGACTCCAGCGCTGCAAATAAAGTCATGGATTTCATTAGAGAAAACTTTGTGAATGGGGATGCATCATCGATGGAGATTGGGGAATCTGGAATAAAATTGACGACTGCCGTAGAATTTAGGTGTGTCCAGTTGTTTCAATGATGCTCGTCATTTTCCACCATTTATTTTCAAGTGTTTAAACAAACTCTCTGTTTTTTTTGTTGAAATCAGTTACACTGATCCAGTTGATGGATCCAAAACTTCCAAACAAGGACTAATACTCAATTTTGATTTACCCTCTGGGGATCCTGCCCGTGTTGTTTTCCGTCTCAGCGGCACGGGATCCGCAGGGGCAACAATTCGAATGTATTTAGAACAATATGAAAAGGACTCTTCAAAGCATGGCATGTCGGCTCCTGCGGCACTGCGGGAGTTGGCGGAGGAAGCACTGAGATTGGTAAAGATGGAGGAGACAACAGGTAGGGATGCTCCAACAGTGATTACATAGCGTGGGTGTTCAGTTTGGGACGTGTCCATGAGAAAAAGGATCATCATTGGGTTTGAGTGGGTGCTATGAAAACGCTTTATCTGGGAACGATCCATGGCAACTTGTTGTGAAGTTTCTTTTGAAAAGTTTAAATGAATGACAGGCAAGCATAAATGAAGTGTCTACTACCATTCATCCAGAGCATTCATCGTCTTCATGTCAGAACAGCTGATTTTGGTACAATCAATTGATAGAATCGGTTTCAAAATTAATTTCTAGTTTGTAGTTCACAAGCAATGCCACCACATTCCATTATTTCCATTGAATTAAGCATTATATTATTTTTTTCCACACAGCCTTTGATGAAGTCTTTTTAAGAAGGATGAAGATTATATTTTACTTGGCAAATGGAGAACATCAAAGCATAGAGTACATTCTGAATTTGATCCAAGAGAGGAGAGTTTAAGCTGGCATGATTCCAGCGATGTTCGGTTTGGTTGGCTGCTGTGGAAATTGCTGCTGTTGGGGAGCAAGTTGAACTTGAGTCTGCTGTTGCTGGGAAGGCTGATGTATTGCTGGCATTGGAGGAGAAGCATAAGCAAAAACAGCAACTACAGCAGCTGGGAATATGCCTCTTCTCTCATCTCTCCACCCCCTATACTCTGGTCTATGCATCTATTATGACTTTAGGACTACCTTCACATGCATCCTTTCAATTCCACTGCCTGTGTGACTCTCATGTGCATGAGTTTCACCTTTCCTCTAATTCAGCAGTTGCAGCATTATAGCAAGTGTTATGTTAGTCTTTTTGAGAGTGAGGTTGGAGCTCAATGAATCCTGAGGTTGCACCAACCTGTGCAGGGGCTACATCATCAAAACAATGTTGAGCAGATAAAATGGCTTCCTGTAATGGAAAAATGGCAAGGTGTGATGTTGCAAAGTGTTGGTGTATTTTTGATAGATTAAATTTGACTGCATCCAGCTACAACTAGAGGATGCACACATTGGCCATTGCAATGTGACACTGGAGCATACCAAAACCTCAAAATCATAAATTCTACAATTTGTAAACATTCATTCCGAAAACATTAATTCATAAAATACTGACTTTTCTTACCCCCGTCTGTCGCTTTGCTCTCATCATTTTCCGCAGTCTTACCAATTTAAGGCACTCCCCCCTTTACTCCCTTACTTCTCTCATAGTCATGTAACCCAGGCCTCTTGGCATCGTAAAGTAAGAAGGGTCCTAGAAATTATGTGTAAAAGTGTTTTGTATTTTGTGATTTGTGATATGCCCCATGAGGTATCCTTGTCGAGCAAATTTGTGCAAAAACACA
>JALLPC010000542.1:0-12633 GCA_036940045.1 Stephanocyclus meneghinianus | reverse complement strand
CGTGTGCTCTTCCGATCTCAACTCTGGTGTAGTGGTTGATTTGAGTGGCAACTTTTATTCTTTAGGAGTATTCTGGGATGCAGGGGAGGATCACCAAGCATCTCCACACACCCATCCAAATAACAATCATACTATCCCGTGTCGCAACCTTCTGTTATCCATTTTTTCACTATTCATTCTGCATGCCCTCATTAAAACAGTCATACACACACATCAATCAGCCGTCAAAAACAATCTGGGAGAATTGTACATCTAATCAACAGGACGTAAAGGGAGGATTGAAGAATTCAGCATGTTATTATTACTTTGTTTCATTATCTATTTTGAGCTACACAACAGCTAGATCAAAGAGCAAAGGGAGCACGTGGCGTTTAACTGATGGTTGATTGTTGTTTTGTATTTAACGACTCTTGATGATGTTTGTATTCCACAATAATCTTATCAAGCCTCACATTTCTGGCTTATGAATGCATTTTCATTATTTGTAATGACAAACCAGCATGATACAACAATCATCAAACTGGGTTGGTTGTTGAGTAGTTCGTTGTGTGAGGAGGATGAGCACTGACATGAATAGTGTGTGATTAATGTTATTTGCAGGGTGAAGAGAATTTTTTGCCCAAACTGATGAAAGACCTTACAGGAACAAAGTTCTCATTAGGTGAATGTTTAGATTGATGGATGGGGAGTTGATTTCAATAAAAATCAACTTACACTCACCAAATTCCCACATTAATTCCCATATGCCCAGCTTTCGGTCATGATGGCTGCCGTGTAACAAAAATTCCATGCTAGAAATGGTGAGATTTTGTGTAAAATAAAACGAATCTGACCAAACCAAGTGGCAGGATGGTTGCAAGAGGTGTGCTGGTGAGGGTGATCATAGCAGGATTGGTGTTGCAATGATATTTTTCATGGAAGAAGCAATCGGGTTTCGGCGGTGGAAATTGTCATGGTGCGGAAGTATTGTGTCGCGAGTTTATTTTATTTTGTTACATAGAATCAGGTATGTTCTTGTACGTAGAGCAATATAACGCGACAGTACTACAGTTAAACTGGTACAAGATGTACATTAAACAATGTAGGAAAAGATGATTCAACTTTCTCAAAAAATCAAAAAAAAGAGTACTAGTATTAGTACTAAACTACATACATTCCATAAAGTCCTTACAGAATCTCAGTTCTAACCGATTTTTATGGTACACCACCTGTTTTCAAGTATCTCACCTGACACAGGATTGCTTCCTGATGAGACAAAAAACCTCAAATCCTTGATATGAAGTCGCTCTGGGGCGGTCAAACTTTTTTCCATTTTATATTATGTGTGTGATTGCCGAAGTTGGCGGGAAATTTATCTCAACCTGCGTTAAGTAATATACGCCACTAAATCATCGAAATAGTGAGATTGTGCATTTTGTAACCATAATCATCGGCATCATGAACAAAACACCTACTGGGAGAGTCCAGAACAGTCCAGAACACGGGCGTGTTGGTCCTGGAATGGAGAATCTATTTATGTGGAATTTATGTGGAGAAAACGGGTATGGTATAAAGGCCTGAAAACACAAAATAATATGTCCAGAAAATAGGTGAGATTTTGTAAAATGAGACGATCTCCTGATTTCCTTGTTCACCGATGTAACAACATGGCATGGAACGATAATCATACGATCAGTGTAATACCATACACTCTGAATGTTTTCATCATCAGTCTCCAATTATTTGAGTGCGGTTGGCTTACAGAGACAAAGAGACTATGGTGTATTGTACAAGACCTATTGTAGACACGAACCCCAACCTCAGACAGGTGGAATTGATGGTATAACATTGTGATAACGCTCTCCATCACAGTCCACCGTCTAGCGGCAAGAGCAGTTTTCCTAAGCATACTATGCCAGTAGAGAATATTCGAAATGAAGAGGGACTGTTGGCATCGAATGCCACCCTTCCGTTGACGTCATGGGCGTCCGAGCCTCAAGCCCAATCGCAGAAGACGCGGGAGCGATGCAAACGGCGTGGTGCGATTGCTCTGGATCTAAACGACGATGAACCGCTGTCTGTCAGTGATACGATTACAGATGGCACTATTGAAACGGATACTGTAAGGAACGCCCCACGTACTGTTGCCATAGAGAATGCACATAGCGCCATGCAAAAACAAGCACATGCCACTAATCAACCTGCTTCACAACGTCCAAAAAGTTTCCCATCAAAACGAAGTATTAAGAATTACGAAATCAAGGACGTAGAAAAAGCTCCTCGTCGCATCACATCTACGGACAAAAATAGTATTTCACTTCAGCGAACAGTGAAAGCTGCAGGCGAAGCCAGATCCAACGTTATTATCTCGAGAGAATTTGATGCATCCCAGCTTACTGAGCGAGTTGTCCATAGTTCTTCTATTCGACCGGGGTGGCAAACAGCCGTTATCGACGAAGTCAACAACAATCATAAGCTTGCTCCATTTATCTCCCCTCATGTGAGAATGAAACGCCAGCAAGAAAATAGTGCTCTCTCTGAGCAAAGAAGGACAGGACATGCTGGCATCCCTCATAGTAGTGACAGTGTTGCAACTGACATCACTAATCCACAAGGTGCGAATTCTAATAACGCCCTAAACGAAGTAAATCCGATCAATCCATTGAGGGACAATACGCTACAGCATAATCTCACTGTTAGTGCAAACGCTGGAGGGAGGGATATTCTTAGTCGAAGCATTACGTCTTCCAAAAACAGGAGTAGTGCAGACACACATCGCCACAGAGATAGTATTCGGCGTGCCGAATCTGCACCGAGAATCAGAAATCCATCAATCAGTCGAAAAGAAAAATCCATCCAAGATATAAATCAGAATACCACCGAAATTTCTAACGCCGAAGGTAGAGGTAGACTTTGTCGAAGCATTACGTCCCTCAAAAACAGGAACAGTACTGGAACTAAAAACCACGAAGAAAGGATTCAACGTGCTATATCTGCACCGAGAAACAGAAATCCAACTATCAGTCATGTAGGCCAAATTGACTCCACGGGATCTTTTGATGTCGTTTCAACTCATTCATTATCACCCTCAGAAGTTCAAGATAGATATAGAAGTAGACGCCAGACCGTTGGCGGATGCGAACATGTCGAAAATAAGCATCATCTTGCAACTGAGGACGACTCAAGTCAAAGAAGACCTCAAGTGCGCAGTCGACATCGCAGCCTGGATGAGGAAATGGGCCCCTTTAGCCAACATAGAACCCCAATGAAAGTCCATAATCTTGGTCAAAGTTCCTCGCCACGAAAAGAGAGCAACGAAAACGAACAAGAACCGAGAAGAAGAAGTAATTTCGAAGACAATCTTAGACGGCATGTCTCGAAAGCTCAAACCGCTGCTGAAGATTTTAGCACAATATCCGGCCTCAGCCGCAAGAGCACCAGACAGTATCAACATGAACTCTCTCCCGATGATGTCATCACCCGTTGTAGTGACAAAAGTTTCAGTACCAGACAAGTTCATGAACAGAGTTACAGGCCCCGCAAAAATCGAACTGCGGCTGACGAAATGAGTTTCAGCACAAGACACACCAGTACCTCGTATCCTGGTAAACGGCGTCGCACCCATTACAGTGATAATGGTCAATTTCCTGCAAGTCAGGCTATGTACCGTTCAAAGTCTGCAAGTCGAAGTCTTCCAAACACAAATGGATTTACTGAAGACGAAAAGAGTCACAATACGATAGACAATTTTGATTTTATAGATTGTTACAGCATCCCCATTGTTGACGATGATCCCTCTCTAATTACAGACACGGCTTCTTATGATTTCAGGAGTAGACGGAGCAATCGACGTTACGCCCCAAATGCATATTTATCAGCCGATTCTACTTCTGTCCAATCCAGAACCGTGCACGATGATGATTTTACTGCAGTTACGAGTCGTAAAAGTTCTCAAATTACTGCTACCAGTACCCATTCCTCCGTCAAATCGATAATGGTGCACGATGATGATTTTACTGATGCTTTGAGTCGACGGAGTACTCGAACTTATGGAACTCCTGCGCCTTCATGTGTCAAGTCGCAATCTGTTTACGATGATGATCTTACTGATGCGAACGGTGATTTTGATGAATTGACTGAGTTTGAAAGTGTTCAGAATGCACCGGGCAGGACTGATCTACCGCAAATTCCTGCCCCAACGAAGGGGTTGAAACGAAAACATTTTGTGTGTGTATCAACAACCGTTGTATTGGCATTGGGAGCGATTGGGACAATTATTGTTCTTGTCGCATTGCCAGCAATCAACAAGAGACGATTTAATTCAATGAAAGCAAGAAAGGAGGGTGACCAAGTTGGACCCGTGAACAATTCCATTATCCCTTCGACTCAACCGTCACTTGGAGCACTCACGGAAGTGTTGCGATTGCCCCCTCCACCTAAAGATCTGGAAGAGCGCTGTGTAAGTCATGAGATCTTGTCATTAAAGTTAATTTCCGTTGCTCATTCACTATCCTTTTGTCTTTCCACTTTTTCAGTCGCCTTCAAACTTCCCTGATGACTCGCGTGTGTGCAAAGAGTACTGCCGCGCTGCGGAGTGCTGTTATCCCGGAGTTCATGAGTCCAGGGGTGAAAATATTCAATGTTTTGACATTTCAAATAATCTTGCCCAGTGTGAAGCTTATCGCCCGCACTGTGATGCCATTTATGATCCATGGGTAGGCAGCATGGATGGAATTATTCGCCCTCCTCCTAGTAATCTTGATGAGGTGTGCACAAATCGTCGTCGAAGACATTATGGTAGAGACATCGGCTTGGATGAGGCCGTTGATTCGAGATCGCTGGCAGGTGGCGCCCTTTCACATGTTTTCAGATCAAGAGTCCTCGGTTCCGATGATTTCGAATGCCTCAAAGCATGCCTTCCTTCAAAGTGTTGCTCTGGGATCAAGGTCACCGATCAAATACCCAATATAGACGGCAATTACCCGATGACAAGTTGCATCGAAAAGAACGAGGTCAGCTGCCAGGCCTATGAAAAACTCTGTCAAGGCGTGTTTGAGCGTCATGATGCCTTCGGCCAGATTGAAGAGTCGTTACTAACACCATCACCAGCCTCCAGCATAAAGAGGGCTACCTTCACACCAACTCTTGCAACCATTCCCGTTGCTTCCCCCGTGCCACTTCTGTATGAATCAGTCGACTCTTCCCAGACAGACACGTCACCGTACAACCCACCAATGGGGAGTCACTTATACACACCAACTGCAGGTTATTACCATCCTACGTCGTTATCACCTACGTACCATTCCTCTGTGTCAAGTTATCCAAACAACAGACCGACGCATGTACCACCGTCAATGTCGAATCATCATTATAATTCATCGTCATCTTCACCGTCAGTTGCAATCATCGAAAGTAGCCCTAGTGGAACTGATTCTTCTTTGTCTTCTACTGGTATTCCTTTCACAACATCTATGCCGCCATCACCGCCAATTCCAGTTTTCGGAAACAAGCCATTTGGCGGTAACTCGTCCTTCACATATTCTTCTTCATTTACACCATCACAAAATAGTCCCAATTCAACAAGTGATAACGTGACTTCCACAACAGAATCCACTGTCTCAAATTCTTTTGTATCCGCCCCGAACAAACCTCACGAGTCTCAGGCAAATGAAAGCCAAGAATCTGTCTTGAGTCCAGCACCATCCTCACCCCGACCATTCTTGATGTCTAAAGCTCCTGCAGCAGTCATTGAACAAATCAATGCAGCATGCACTGGTGACGAAAATATTAAGGACTTAAGAAATGTCGATAAAAAGGAGTGTCTGAATGCTTGCAGAACGGGAATGTGCTGCTACATCGATCAATTCAATGCAGCTGGCATCATTTCAAGAGACGAGAACGGATTTGCTGTCAATGTTGAATCTTGCATGAAAGGAAACGAGGTCATTTGCGCTGATTATGCCAATTGCTTAGTGATGACGGTGGGGAGAGAATCAATAAAAACACATTCTCCGAGTCCAACGCTTGTGATTCCTCGTCCTCTTTCTAGTGACCCTGTGCCATTCGCAAATTCGGGTTTGATATTCGAAGCATGTTCGAGCCCTGATAACGTGAAGTTGATCACAAACCAGGACCTACAAGCCAGCATGAAGTGTCTTAATGCGTGCAGCGAGGGTGAGCTTGTATTTAGAGATTATTTCGTATCGATATTGCTGTCTCGCTTCATAACTTTTTCATTCTATAGGCTTGTGTTGCTACATAGATATGTTTTCCAAGAGAGGGATTACTGCATTTGATGAAGAAGGGAACGCGTTAGTTATTGATTCTTGTTGGGAGGGAAACGAAGAAGTCTGTACTGGTTATGAAGGGTGCCTGGTACTAACTCTGACAGGACCCAAGCCTACACCTTCTTCACCTGCACTGAATTCTTCCTCGGCTACACCTTCTTTGTTTGCTCCTCCTCCACCAACCGCGTCACCAGTGACGACTGTACCGGCAACAGCTCGACCAAAACCTTCTTCGCAATCAACTAAGTTAACGTCAAAACCAACCGAATTGATCGGTTCTTTCAGTGAAGTTGATTCGATCGCACCTGCGCCTTTAGAAGCGATCACTAAAGCATGTACTGGTGCAGAGAAGACTAATCTCTTATCGAGGGGAGACGAGGAAACTCAGGCAGAATGCGTAAGTTTCTCAGTACTGTATTGCATTGGCATTATGAAGCCGTCATTCCCTCGTCAGCTCTATTTTATGTTACTCTTATCACAAAGCTCAGCGTGTGCAGTCAGGGTGCTTGTTGTTTCGCTGAGATCTTTAATGCCATCGGTATATCCGTCATTGATGAGACCGGTAAATAGCATTCCTTTCCTTTTATGTCAAAGAGCTTGTCGTGATCTAATGATGACAGTCACTCCTTTTTTGAAGGAAACCATGTCGACATCAAATCATGTCTAGAAGGAAACGAAATTGCTTGCAAAGACTACTCAGGGTGCCTTAGTTTGAGTTTATCGTATTCTCGTCCTGCTACTACTTCTCCAACGACTGCAACCCCAGCGCCGTCTGTCCTTATAAAATTTGTCGCTGAGGCCCCTCTAGAAGAGATCAATAGTGCATGTACCGGGAAAGAGAACATAGATCGCATTACAAACGGCGATGAAAAGGCAATAACAGAATGTGTAAGAATCCTCTGTCTGCTGTCGTTCAGGCTACAGATCACCTGAACTTACTTCCGTGTTCTTTTTTTCTCGTGTACTTACACCACTCAATAAAGTTCAATGTTTGTTGGCTCGGTGTCTGTTGCTACGCAAGTGTCTTCAACGCTATCGGAATCAGCGCAATTGATGAGCAGGGGAACAATATTCCAATCGATTCATGCTTTGCTGGAAACGAACTCATCTGCCGCGACTACTCTGGATGCTTGACACTGACATTGGCAGTCTGAATTCAACAATAATTCTCAATTCAATCAGCTATCATGTGACCTCATTTGCTGCTTAATTTTATTAATAAAAACATGGTATTAATTGTTTCAATTAGTATTATTCATCAACCTCAGCAAACTGGGAATTCTCTCGGTTCTCGAGCCAAGAAGGTCTACCTATAAGAACAGACTTCGGTTTCACGCTGCCTATTGCAGTTGTCTTACGTGGGCCTGCGATGGATGATGATTGCTTAACATTCATAGTACTATTTTGTAATCGTTCCAGTAGATGTTTTCCTATGATGATACCCGCAGAGCGTGAGAGATTCTGGTGAAAGTTGTCGCATGGAACGCTAAGGAGACAGCCTGGACAACCGCCGTCATACTTCGCTACTGAATGGCATGACGTGCAATCATCCAGCAACTCAATTGCAGAACGGACTAGCTCAATAAGCTGCCCATAAAGTAGCGATGATGTGCCTGAACCCCCTGCTCTTGTATCAAAAAGTAAAATTCTTGTACATTCGAATCTAGAATGATCGCAATCGATATCAGCACTTGTGCATGGAGTGTATAATGGAGCAACAGCAACCATGGCATGAGACAGAGCGTGAACACCGGAATCAAAAGAAACAATCGCATCTCTTAGATTGATGGCGTCGGCATCAATCCATACTGCGGAAGTATCGAACTCCATTGATGGAAGAACAATACTTGTGCGTGATATCTCCTTTCGATGAACATGAGAAAGCTTTTTGTATCCATGCACCGATCTGAAAAATGAGAAAGGGAAATTTAGTTAAAGATTTGCATCGCATTCTGACTTTTTACGAACTGACCTTTTAACCGTAACAATTCCTGTCCCAGCAACAGTTTCGGGAGTGTTATTGTTAATGAAAGCTTTCGGTGTGTCGAGACATCCCTCATTTATTGGGACATGTATCTCCATACTGTCTACTTGTTTTACAACTGTAATTTCACTTATACTCAAGGCCTGTGTTGAGTAGGAAACTTGGGCTGGCCGGGCAAACGCTAAGAGATCGGTACATCCACTTCGGCCAAAGGTCGCGCCACCTAAAAACGGAGGTGGAGATTCCATTGATTCGATCTTGTATCGAGAACCCCGGTGCATAACTACAGCAAAAGACAGATACTTTTTGAGGACTCATAGGCATGTGACACAACACGAGTACAACACGCGTCTCACTAATGGCTCCAGGAAAGGCGTGATAGAAGACACGGGAGTATGGGATAGTATCCAAAACAGCGGCTTTGTCGTGTATTTTATCAGTTCGCCCGCCTTGCAACGGATGACTCAGGTCTATTATTGCATAATTCAATGGTTCTATCGACCGTAGATCGACTCTCTTCCATGAGTTTTTCATGACCTGCACAGCAGACAACTAGAAACGATTAGGCATACTTTGGTTACCATATTTAGGAAAGCTCCAAAAATCTTTTACCGGGTGAGTTTCGTGACAAATGATATCCACAACTTCTTGACCGCTTTGGACAGCACGAACTACCTTGGTTTGCAACAATGACTTTTCGATAAGTTGTTCAACGCATTCGTGATAGTCGGCACGAGAGCCAAATATTTCTTCATCCAGAGGGCATTGAGGCCCTGCAGTTCTAACGTCATTCAGCAAACAAGATATCGGAAGATTTAAGGGGAATTCTTCTCCTGCGCAGAGAATATGGCCCTGAAGGAGGCTGCCGTGAATTGGCAACGAGGACATACCATTGACGCCCTTACTTAGAACCGTTTTGGGGGCCTTCCAGAGAAACTGTTCCGATGGGTTGCTGAAACAAACTATAACAGAGCAAGATTGCGATCCTCTACCACGACCGGCTCTGCCCGATTGTTGAAGCAGGGAATTCCTGGAGCCAGGATAACCACAATGCAACGTGAGATCTATGCCACCAACATCAACTCCCAGTTCAAGTGCGTTGGTCCCGACCTTAGGTTTAGCGAAGAAGTTTCCTTAGTTGGGTGATTGTTATACAACTGGATTATGAATTGAGGTGTTCTGACTACTTACCACACCCAATAGCTCACCACGGAACAGTCGATCTTCGATACTCCGTCGAGCATCTGCGGAATATCCACCTCTGTAAGACTCGATCTTTGAAACCAAGTGGGAAGTCAGAGTGTCCGAACGCAGTATGGACAGACAGCTTTCGTATACCCACTCGACAAGGCAGCGAGTTTTACAGAATGCGATGCATCGAACCCGAGAAGTGATAGCTTTAGCCAGGAGTATAGCAGTCTCATCTGCGGCGTGGCGTCGGCGTATAAACTTCTCTGGGTATACATGTTCGGTAGAAAAGGCCGAGGCTGATTCGTTATCTCTCACTTTAGAAGCACTATGATCCGACGCCTTCCTTTTCCGTTTCTTGGTTGGGTATACGGCTATGCCACGTTCCATGTTGTCATTGCTTGTGGAATAGTCACCAGTACGTTCTGTGTCTCTTGCTGGTTTCGGTAAAAACACGCTATTGGTGCTATTTCCGTTGATATCTAAGAAGGACAAAGAATACTATATTGGCGACCAACAAATGATAAATTGAGGTGTCAATCTACAAGTAACTCACCTAATATTGGTGGATTCCAAACAAAAAAGTGTTTCGGGGCACATGGTGAGCCATCCTCAGCAGATGCGAGGACACACACAGACTCATTTTCGGCAATAGGGCATAGTATTCGAAAATGGTGCTCTGGGTGGATCATCGTTGCAGAACAAGCAATGAAAAGTAGATTTGGTTGTATTGATTGATTAATCAATGTATCTCGCCAATTTGCAGTTTGAGCATAGGCAACTGTACAAATTCTCTTCAAACGCTGTATGGACGTAAAACCATAATGGGAAATAAGAGCCGGAGAAGATATTGACGCCATCAAATAGTAATCAACACGTCTCACCGCCAGCACTAATGCAACATGAGCCCCAAAAGTGCCCTCATAAACATGAGCTTCGTCAATCACAACTGTAGCAACACGTGCCAGGAGATCTCTATACGACGGACGCTTCCAGTTCGGCAAAATCGCAGCATGTAGAGTATCGGGGTTCGTAAGGATGATTTGGCATTCAGATGCAATTGTATCACGTTGCGAGTAAGGAGTATCTCCATCGATCACCCCCGCACGAAGCATACTGGCTCCATCCGATTGCCATGGTAGCGACTGCAGTAAAGAATTGATTTTTGTGAATTGATCTTGCGCCAAAGCCTTTGTAGGAAAGAGAAGTATGGATGCTGATCCTGAATTCACGGCATTCTCGGCTGATTTTTGCTGTAACGATGTCAGCGCCTGTGCTATGACAGGCAAAAGAAAACACAAAGATTTCCCCGAACCAGTACCAGTACAGACAACAGTGTGTACGCCACTCATAGCGGCGTCAATCGCTCGCGCTTGGTGAAGGAATAATTTCCGTTTCTTCTGTGATTCGCAAGAATACACGCTTTTTTTATCTGGAGCGGACTTTCTGTTGCTATTGTCATAGTTGCATTTAACTCCAGAGGAAGAAGCACTTGTTACATCGATATCCAAATTGAAAAGGTGCAAGACCTCCAGAGGGATCTTGTCAAGAGTATTGGCGGACAGAGTGCTATAACGTGGTTCTCTACCAGGATGAGATCCTGCATAAGCGACCTGACGCGGCAGCCAGTGTTTTTTCGAGTGATTCTCTTGTTTGGATTCAACATCTTCGTCATCATATATTGTGTCAGTGGTGCTAATTGATACATTTTGGTTGATCGTTTTGCTGAACAAGCTATGAAATGCTTGATATGCAGAAATACGATCTCCCTGTTTGCTAGCTGCTTCTAAGATGTCATTCGGTTTAACATTATCAGGTGTCAGGTTAGATTTGCCGTCATCGTCATCGACGATGTCAGATTTAAAAGCATATAACTGACCCATGGTGAGGGGCTCCTCTGTGGTTGATTCTGCTGGTGTTGTTTCTCCTTTAGTATCAAAAGTTGTATGTTCGTCGCCTTTCCCAGTATCCCAAGTTTCAGCCGAAGCGCACATTTTGCAAATCCAATTAGACTCTTTCTCTAATGTCCACATCAAAACCTTCATGCGTCGTTTGGCCGCCGCCTCCGATGATCCATGCAGCCCTTTCCCAATCAGCTTGGATGGCGGTTTTTGCAACAATGATGAAACAGTTGGAGAATCGACGTAGACGGTGGCTTGTATCAATTCAGTATTGGGTGAGGAAGGAGGAAGAGGGAAGCCCACCATTTGTTTCGCGGGTTGATAATAGAGGACACCTCGGTAAGTCATTTCAAGCAATATTTCAGGAAGGTTATCGTTGTGATCTTTTTTCGTGTCGGTGTCAGCGGGGCATCCCGTTCCGACCCTGGGAAAATCAGCAGAATTATTATTCTCGGTCCCGCCGAAAGGACGCTCGGGAAGGACAGAGTAGAGCATATGTAAGGGAACGATTGTCTTTCCCGTGGCCTTAGTGAGAAATCGCAAGAAGGGATCGATTCTTTCCAACGCTGGGACTAGAGAATTCGATGGACTCGACCCTGCATCATTGGATGCTTCGCGGGGGCAGGTGGTCTTTGTTAAGTCCATTGTTGTTCAGTTCAGGGTTCTTTGCACTGAAGATTGTGGTATCGTACCATATTGATGAAAGCTGAATGAACATGGAACAAGAAGTCTGTGAATATTTTTTTACTATGGTATTGTACTGTTGACCAAAATGTGCGACAACAGAACAAGTCAGCGAGGATCGCAGAGTTGCACAAGATCTTACCTGTCGGAAAGTTTCGAGAATCATTGATGATGCACAGAGATCGTGCATCTAGCAGAAAGGTGCGAAGGCTGTGGACCAGTAAGTGTAGAAGACGAAGGAGCTCGAATAGCTCACCTCTTTAATAAATAATCTCCAGTTACTACTATGTCAACTGGCATGTTCCTATTCTGAGCTTGATGAGCAAGACCAATTGAAGGGAGCACAAATCAACATTATTTTAAAGAAGTTTGTGCCATGGAATCAAGGTCTATGCCAGGTCGAGGGTTTCAGGGTAGATATGGTCGAGGAGGTCGCGGAGGCCGCATCACACCCACTATACTGAAGAGGGCATACACCTCAAAGAACCTACCGTAATTACTGGTGTATAAGAACCACCGGTGTAAAGGATCCACCACTGCAAAATGACCCATTTCGACGGACATTTTCCGTTTTCGGCCAGTTAACACACTCTGTTGACTATAAACCTTG